>JANHGN010025848.1:182047-198304 GCA_024605025.1 Megaceryle maxima | reverse complement strand
AATTCGTCTAAGAGGAGGAGAGAAAGGGTGTATCGTGTTAGTACGACTGCTGGGGGGGGTGGGGGCGAGGTGAAGGGGGGGGAGAAGAGCAGTGATAAAGCTTTATCATTTCTTTCCTGCAGAAGAAATTAAAATACACTCTACCCTATCACTTTTAGGCAGACAGATGACAGATGTGCTCAGACTAGAAAGACTCAATAATATTGCATTATTATTATGACTTCTTTAGAGAGGATAACATTTCAGCTATTGAAATCACTTGCTTTGCCCTGGCTCATTCTTAATGACCTACTTTATCACCATCAGTAACCTGAATAGTAATGCTCTCACTGGATATGGTAATAAAGAATCAATTTGCAGTCTGAGCTAAGCCTAGCTGCCATTATTGGAGTCTTGGTTGGAGATGAGGAGTGACTTCCAAGCTGTTAATTTTTTTCTTTCTCCTTTAAAAAAAGCTGGTTAGGAACAGACCACTATTGCCTCTCCAGTACATACGTGAATCTCTCCTGCTGCAAAACAAGCCTGTGTAATGCTTCTGAGATGAAACTTTATAAAAAGTCCCAGTTAACAGACAGCAAATGAGTCTGAACTCAAAGGTAACCCACAAACACACTGTGTCAAACATTCTCTCTTTTTCTGTAATGAAGATGTCTGAGAAGTTTGAAAGAGAAGAGAACAATGGAGATTAAGCTCTCCAGAGGTAACTGGGGGCATATTTATTGGTATGTGATCAATGAAAATAAGCTGGTGCTTTAACTTATTATCCACGATGCTTCAGATCAAAGTTTTACAGAGTGATAGGTGTTTGCAGTATGATATTTGAAATCTCTCAAGAGGGGCTGATGTTGCTGATGTTGCCCTTCTAATATTTAAATGTTTTTTTTCATTCCATCTCATTAGTAGGGATAAGTCTCAGTATTGAGCATCTGTCACAGTATTTTAAGCACAGCCATCAATAATCAAAAAACCTTAGTGGTGTCTCAGAAAACTTCATCTCAAACGTAAGAGTAGTTCTTAAATCAGATTTGATCTCCCTCTAGTCTCTTGTACAACTCGTGTTAAGAAAGTGAAGCTGGTAGCCTTCTGCCTTCAAACAGGAACAGAAGTTTACAAATGTCTCAGTTTCTACAAGAGATGTACTTTGAAATCTGAATGTTCCAGACTTAATTCTTAGAGATAATCTCCAAAGCAACGTGTTACAAACATATGCAATCTGCATTCCTGACCCCAAACACCCACTAAATTCATATCCTCTGAATACTCAGGCCTACTCTGGCTGTGGCCCCATAGATTCATACTTAAAAGGATCTCAAGAGATCCTCTGATCCATCTGTCTGCCCCAAGACGCAGACTGCATTCTCTCTCTGAGCAGTTTGATGTTGCTGAACACCTTAAGGACTCTGCTCTAAGTATAAGGGGGAACAGGTGCTTTCCAAGTTATTTTGTTATGAGATTTTGGGTTCTTCTGAAATAGTATTATCAGTAGCCTCTTGTATTTATATTAGTCAGAGAGAGTGTGGCTGTGGTTTCTACAGCAATAGAGTGAAAGAGCTTGAACTATCTCTTAGGACACTGAGAATATGATTTGAACCATAACATAAAACATCTGAAATTACTCTCATCCTGCAAAGGAAGGAAGGATGTTGCTACCTAGTGGTGACTGCCCTAGTGTCAGTGGGACCAGGGCAAGGACAAGCCACAAAAAACACTAGTGAAATTGGCTAGAATAGAAATAATTCTGCTTATAGGATGGCAGGTAGAGAGGAGCTATAGTTTCAGCTGCTCCATTTGTATTTCACCCTGTCACTAGATAGACATTTTCAAAGCACTAAAGAATAAAAAAGCCATCGCTCATAATCACTCATTAAAAAATGTTACAGCTCTTTGAGTCCAGTCAGCATTTACAAGCCAGTCTTTAAATACTGGAATTACTAGGTGTATTTATTGCACATTAATTAGTGCATGTGCATGCACTTGAGTTTACTGAGCATCTTCTGCTGAGGATATTAGACTTGTAGAGAAGCTGCTCATCTCAGGCACAGATATCCCCCAGTAAGCAGATTCCCACTGGGCAAAGCTCATTAATGAAAAACTCTATATTAACATTTTGAAGCTAGGCATGGAAGTGACCAGCTAGGAGCAGCTGAATGAAAATTAAACCAGACTGCCTCATGATAGCAGGACGCAGCTCCATGCTCTCCATTTCCCTGCTGACTTCTCCATTTTTCTGTGAGGTTACTCAGCTTCAGCAGAATCTGCCAGGTATTCTTTAAATTGCTTCAGAAACTCCTTGCAGTACTGGTAAGAACAGGGGAGAGAGGGAAATTTCTCACTTTAAGGAAATTACACTGTCAGAGGTGGCTAGAAAACTCTGTCAGTCTTAAGACTATGTTGGCTTGGAGACCTCAAGATTTTTAAGCTCCTTAATAGGAACAGTTTTAGGGTAATATTATAAGTGTTCACAAGCAGAAAAGCATTCTATTGTATGGAACCTTCCACAGGAAAAAACACAGGGAGAGCTGGCAATAAAATGGACTTACTGCAACCCACTACACCCTGGTGGAGGATCTGCAAATGCTGGTGAGCAGGAGGTGATGTAGAATTTATAGATGCCTATCACAAAGGAAGTTTTAGATCCTGGCAGTTCCATGTAGGCACAAGAAGATTCACTCAATACTTTTTTGGGCTGAGAGTAGAGTGATATATCCTCAGCCTTGGTTTGGGAAGATGAGTGTCTTACTGAAGAAGGCAGTGATCACCTTGTTCTTGTCTGTACTTTAGCTTTTATAAAATGAAAATGTAAAAATTTCAAGGGTTTTTGATGGATTCATTCCCTTTGTCTCTGATCTTGGAATCACAGCTTTCATGAGCACAGGTGGAAGGTGCAGATTTCCCTGTGGGGCCCCTGTAAGCATGCCTGTATCAGCAGAGTGAAGATTATTCTTGTGCAGCTTGGGAGCATGACCTGACATCTTCAACGGTAAGCAAGTATCTCAAATCTTGATTTAAGAGTTCTCCTCTATTATGGACTTTTTGGTTTGGTTGGGGAAACACATTATATAGACTGACTACAGCTTCACCTCAGTATTTTGATTAAGAGAAAGTCTCAAATCAGGCACAGGGGTAATATCTAGACCTGCAGTCAAACCTTACACCAGACTTAGTCATTGCCTAATCAGTTTTCACTTTAATCAGACAAGATAGATAAAGGGTAGGAAAAAGACTCCTTTTCTTCCTGTATTGCTATATTCATTCTTTCAGGGAAAAAAAAAAAAAGAAAACTTCATCTGACCTAAAACCCCATCAACGCTAATATCAGACTGAGGGAGGCTAGGACGTTGGTGTCAGTGTGGCTTTTGTGAATGGAGCCAGTGGTTGGGAGGTCTGGGATGTCCTCTAGTGGCCAGCATGGCACAATGGGAGCTGGAGGAAAGAAATGCAGCTTTTCTGGAAAGAGGCAGCTAATAGCTTCCCTAAGAATTGCTTTGGCTTCCTACAGAGAGCAGTCTGGAGAGTTCCGGATATTTTAGTTTGTTGTTAAATTCAGCATACAGTTGCCACTACGTGCCCTGGTAAGAGACTGATCATTCACAGCATGAATCCTATATTGCAACACTGAATAAAGCGAAGTACTTGCCACTTCTGCAAGAAGAGGATAGAAATAATGCTCCTACATTACAGTAGGGGCTGTAAAGCAGTTCTGAAAGTACTTTGGTGCCAGGCTTCTCCGGGTGGTTTGAGCTTAGTAGGTACACAGGCACAGAGCTCTGTCGCAATGTGAATGCCTCTCCACTTTTAGGATCAAATAGTGAACAGGCAGGGGGTCTGAAATAAGGTCTCATCTCTAAGCAGGGAGAATCTTGGTCATACACATGAAGTAGAAAGATTGAGGGAAGCTTGTTGTAATACTTGGGTCATAACAGTACATTTCACTTGTTTGACTTTGGAGGGTAGATTTAGCCTCTGTTAATTTTTAAAAAGCCATATAGTCAATTCAAGATGCCAAGTGTTGAGAAATACTGTAAAATTCATCTGGTGGCTCTAACAGGAAAGGGATGAAGACCTCTAGTGTTTTATTTCTTCATAACAGAAGAAATAGATGCAGTCTGAAGAAGCCAAGACTTATTTTTCACCCAAAGTGCTTAAAAATTAGTTCAACTTGAAGTAAATGTTCCAGTCAATTTGTTTTTTCACTACTTGACCTGTTTTGTTAGTAATGCAAGAGTAATAGAAAAAATGTATTGACAGAACAGTATCTGCAGAATACAGAGCAAAGCTTGCCTGCGCTTACGGGAAGACTATTACCAATTCCTACAAGAATGTTTCGCAAAATGGTTTATAAGGCATCAGCAAGTCTTTCATTTAACTGTGTGCTATTATTACATGCTGCGTATGGTTTATTGTTGTACTAATAAACCATAAAGAAGACTCTATAACTTCATTACCACAGTCAATTGCCATGTGCAGTGTTAATTTGCCACCAGATCATTAATTGCTGATACTTGCTGAAATGTCGACCCAAAGCAAAACTATTGGGCAGAGTTTCTTTCCCAGATTCTGTTCTGCTGATGGCAGTAAGACTAAGTAAACACAGAAATAGCTGTGATTAGCCACTAGAAAGGCTTAGTTCTCCACTGAACCCAATGGAGAAGGAAGCCACAGAGGTTCCAATCCCAGCAGTAGTCCACTCATCTCTTGGTACAATGAAGGTAGTTTTCCAAAAATCCAGATGAGTATATTCTGAACCCTTAAA
This sequence comes from Megaceryle maxima, assembly GCA_024605025.1. Lineage (NCBI taxonomy): Eukaryota > Metazoa > Chordata > Aves > Coraciiformes > Cerylidae > Megaceryle > Megaceryle maxima. The sequence goes on along the minus strand of JANHGN010025848.1, from coordinate 193,551 downwards.
GATGCATATATTACAGTATCCCAGAATATCACAAATATAAGTGTTCTGGGAAATATAATTTTTCCAAGGAGGAAAACCAAACCAAAATACCCCATTCAGCTGAAGTAACCTCTTCAATAAAGTGCTAAACTGCATTGTCATATTGTGTCATGGGGGATTTATTTTGTACATAAAGTTGTTTTGATGTTTACATCAGTCCAGCAAAGCAAAATCAAATATTTAAATTTTGGAATAGTGAAAATGCCAAAACACCAACAAAAATATCTGATTCTGTGAGAAGTTAATCTTTTTCCTGACTCAAAATGAATGTAAGCACTCAAATTTTATTGGGGGCAAAAATCCAAATTGTACTCTGTTGAATCAGCAGATTTTTTCCAGTTTCGAAGTAAAGTGTAATGGTCCTGATGCTGCATGTTGTATAGGTCTTACTCTAAATTATGCCATTACAAGAGGGAATTTTTTAATGTCTACTTTCCCAGGAGATATGCAGCCCAACTCGTTTCAGGTGCAAGATGGGATATATTAATCTTCATAGGAAGTGTTCTTTAAATTCCTAACTAAATTGCTGGTGCACTAGTGTCCTTTTGCAAAGCTTGTCTTACACTTTATTACCCAATACAGAAATCTGAAAGGTTATAAGGTGATTAAAAAATTATACTGCAGTCAGTGTAAATATTCTTTTAGTTATACACCCCAGAGGATGAATATAGTGGGATTTGATACCATAAGATAGAGACATGTTAGCAGCACTCTGCAGCTCATACCATTCAGAGACTGTCTTGATTCTTGTTCTGGTGAAAGAGTTGATGGCTAACTTGGAACTTTCTGTGGTTCTGATGACAAGGTGGTAATTTAATACCATGGTCAGCTTTACCCTGAAGCATGTTTCTAATTAGTAGGAATAAGGCAAGAGGAAAAATACAAGTGAGAGAGCACTTGGAAATTTAAGGACATTAATTGCCTCCCAGCTGTCATGGTAGTAATTAAATTCAGCATGTTGACTTCAGCTTTGTTGCGATTACATGAAATTAATCTTCAAATACACTGAAAGCTTCCACTGATGTTCATTTTAGTGCTGAAACCAGCAAATCCCAAACAATATGCAGAGTAGCATTGATGTGCATCTGGCAGTCAGTCAAAAAAGTGTCAACTTAGAGAAATGTAATGAAACTTTTTCTCCAGTTTACTTTTGTGCTGTATTTTTTTTCCCTTGTTTATTCCCCTGACCAGACCAGAACTATGTCCACCTCTCTAGAAAAGCAGAAACTCAACAGATAACCTTTTGAAGAGGTCACAGAAGTCCATCTGTAATTCTTCTACTCCTTAGCTCAAGCTGAATTAGATATAAGGATTACTTGGAAATTTCAGCTTTCAAAGAACAAATCCTTCCTGCTTGTTAACTTTTGATTAGCACTGTCAACCTCCCTGTGCTATGCATCACACACAGTTAAAGGCAGTTTCTGCCCTAGAAAGCTAGAACTCAAGCTCCCTGCTTAGTATGCAAATACGCCACCTGACTCGTGCATATGTGTCAAAAATTTATGCATCAATGTAGTCAATGGAAGCTTGTTATTAACATCATCTAGTACGCTAAGCCCTTTTTATGTGAGGTGTACATAAATACATTAATGCATTTTACATGCCTACTTCCAGAAAAAAAAGTCATTTTTCTGTGAATATATAAATACCCTTGTAACAGCACTTACAATATTAATTAAGTGATTTTCACTCTTGAGCAGCAATGTACCAAGGAGTAATTGATTGGGTGGACTCTTACATCTAGGCAGAAACAATGGTTATTAACTCTGCTTGCTGCTTTTAGCTACTAGGTTTTGCCTAAGAGAATTATATCAAATTGGCAGTGTAATTTAGATTCTTCTGTTAAGTTTTGATGTTATCTCGGGCAATCTTAGTAATCAAAACTTGTAGCAAGAATTGCCCACTTTGCAGGCTATGACATAATTAGGTACCACGTGGTGTACGAGGTCTATGTGGAGAAGATAAACAATGCATTCTATATTGTGTGGACCAGAAGGGGAAAAAGAGTAGCAGAAGTTAGAATCGCTTTCCCTTCTGAATATGAACACTCAGTTAATGTTGTTGAGTTAATCCACTGAAGAAGTTACTACAAGTGAACTGCATGGCATAACCTCCTGGGCAGCGATCAGTGCTCCCTTGAACCTGCTTTAACAATGGAGCATCTCCACAGAAGCTGCCCTTTCTTTTACCCTTAGAACGAGTAGTTGGAACAAGAAAACAACTGGAATAAGTAGTGTGAGGTATTGAATTTCCTGCGTCTTGGGTTCCCATAGTTATATTCACTGGTAATTGCCTGGCCACTATCAAATGAGGAGACTTACTAATCCCAGAGGTATTGCACCCTGCAAAGGGGACCTGGAAGCTGTGTGTCATACAGTGGAGAACACTAGGGAAGACTGGGATATAGCTGAGTTTGACTGCCCAGAAACCTCTCAAGAGCAAAATGTTCCATGGTCTGATTGACTGACAGCTCTAGTGTCCTCATATCTGGATATGTGTTCCCAGTTTTCTGTAGCACCTATCTGATTCTCTAGCTGGTCAAAGAAGGATACAATCAATATCTGCTTCTTCATGCTGCAAACAAAGGTTTTATAGGATTTCTTTTGGGATAACTATTTGACATCAGTCTGGATGATGGCAAAAACTAATGACTTTTTACCTTCAAGAGCTACATTCAGTCCTGTCATGCTGTGCTACAGCATATAACCTCTGTTCTTTACCTCTAATCCAGGGTATGTTGTGCTAAAATGTCAACTGGTAGAGGGCAGAGCTCAGTTTTTCAGAGCTTATAATACAAGGAAAGGGTTTGTGCATTAAGCCAGCAGCTAGATGCAAATCTTGGCTGTTAAAGTGGCCAAAGGGTGGAATTCCTAACCTGCTTTTTTTTTTTTGTTTTCCTGAATCTTACTATATATTGCCTTATAGTCTAAACTGAGAGATGTCCCAGTAGAAACTGAAAAGTGCTGGGATATTTTTACCCTTCTGGCAACTCAGAATTCTTATGAGCTGAGTATCAGCCACAATGAATTTCAGTGCCATTGCCTATACTCCTGGCAGGCATCTGGGGCAGCCTCAAACCACACGCTTGTGTCCTAGCTGAAGGCAGCTCTTGGCCTTGCTGTTTGTCAACTTCCCCCTCAAGGGCAGAGCAATGAGGAATTACTGCCAACATGTACTGAGTGACAGGACAGGGGTAATGAATGGCTTTAAACTGAAAGAGGGTAGATTTATATTAAATATCAGGAAGAAATTTTTCTCTATGAGGATGGTGAGACACTGGAACACATTGCCTAGGGAGGTGGTGGAGGCCCCATCCTTGAAAGCATTCAAGGCCATGTTGGGTGGGGCTTTGAGCAACCTGGTCTAGTGGGAGGTGTCCCTGGCCATGGCAGGGTGGGTTGGAACTAGATGATCTATAAGGTTCCTCCCAACCCAAAGCATTCTATGATTTTATGTGGAATGTTGCAGGACATAACTCACCATCCACAGAAAGAGCTGAAGACTTGTGTCAGATAAATCTTTATTTTGTTGACAGCATCATCCTAAAGTTTAGTTCATATTTCAAAATGAAAAGTGCAACTTACCTGTATTTTTGGACTGCACTAGATCTCTAGGTAAACCTCTAGTTCAAAGATGATAGTAAACTGCTAGAGCTTTGGGAAATTCAATTAAAATTCCTGTATCACAGAAGCTCAGATATGCTCTTTTGGTCATTCAGACTCAACTCCTGTCCCAGAAAATGTTAGATATTTAATTACGGTATCTATAAAACCAAACTGTCGAATGCTTTCTCTGCAACCTGTGGATAGGAAGAAGCCTTAGAAAACAAGTCTTAGCCCACCTAAGATATGCTGTGAAACAAATTTCAATAAAGATTGTAAGGTGCTGGGGTAGAGAGTAGGGGTGCTGAGGGAAGACAAGTCACTGCAAAGTTCATTATGCCCTGAAAGAAATGCTGGGGTTCCTGGAGTTTGTTGTATCAAAACCTGCTGAGATCCTGATTGGCAGAGCTTACCACAGGCATTTGTATGGGTTTGGCTCATCTTCTAAGATACCTGAGAAAAGAAACTGCAGACTCGGAATACAACCTAACTTCAGATTTTGTAACCAAAACCATTACCCTTGTTCCTCATATAATTTGGTTAGGGTTAGTTGGAAGTCCCCTGGTGGGTGCTGTTGCCAGACATATTTCCTTGGATTATAGATCTAAAATCTCATACCTACCCTACAAACAGGCTTTTTATCTGCCCTTGTAATCTAACTTTCCAGCCTAGCAGAGGAGTGGAGCTGCAGCTTGACTTTTGCAGTATCATAGGCTACCCCATAAGGATGGATATGTGTTGTTACATAGTCCCAGTTGTAGAATCTGAGGCTGAGGAGATAACAATACTCTGCCACTGTCCTGGTTTGAGTGAGAACAGAACTAATTCTGTTCAGTGATTTTACTTTTCAGTTCAGTTCTTCTAAGTAACTGCACTGTCTGAAGCTAGCAGCCTGTTTGCACAGAAGGGTCTGCTGCTGGCAGTGATAACACCCCATGGTTAGAGTGACTACCAAGGATTGGTGTGCAGACCAAGGCCACTGCTGGATCTTGTGTATCACACTGGGGGTGCAGGAAAGTGAAAGGCCGCACCTGCAGGGAGGAGTGGACAGGGCAGGTAACCCCAAACTGACCAACGAGGTATCCAGCCCATATACATCATATTTGGTATAAAGCAGAGGGATCTGGAGGGTCTGTAGGTTTTTTTGTTAGCTTGCTAGTTTTTTTGTTTTGTTTGCTTGCTAGCTTGCTTGCTCGCTTGTCCTCTTTCTGGAGATTTCTGGGCTCTTCTCCCCTCTTGGACTGCTCTGCCAGCTTTGCTTGGCTTGGCTCAGGTCCTCTTTTGGTTCCTTCCTCGGAGCATCCATGGAGGACTCTGTCCATTCTGCCTTGATCCCATTCGGTGTGTTCCTGAATCCAGTACCAGAATCCAGCTCCTGAACACAGCTCCCATGTTCTGCTGGGCCCAGTCTGGGACCCCCCAGTGCCTGCTCCACAGCATCATTGGTGACAGTGATGTAATTACCATCGTGGGGGTTGGGTTCCATACTGGTTTTGTATATATTTGTACATATTCTATTTTATTATTATTATTATTATCATCATTAAAGCTGTTCTAGTTTCTTTTTCTAATCACTAAGTCTCTCTCCCTTATTCCCTTTCTCTTCCCCTTTGGGGATGGAGGGGGGTTAACAGAGAGTGTCTGTTATAGGTCTAAGGGGCTGCCCTGACCCTAAATTGTGACAGCCACCTTCCCACAAGTTGTCACTTTTTGTGCTGCCAGAAACCCTGGAGACCAAAGAGGTGACTGCAGCCCTGGTGTCAGTTCAGCGTGGGCATGAGCAGACATGGCTACACAGCTGCATGGTTTTTCCCTCCTGGAGCTGGCAAGATCTGCACTGCAGATATATCCTGGGATCTTCTGGTTGCTGTAGTTCTTAAATACAGCTTCCCTCTTACAAAGCTTTTTCTGCCTTTCTCATTAGGAAACAGGAGAATGACTGACCCTAAATTTAACCCCAATCTTTAGTCTTTAACCCTAATTTCTTTCTGAACTATTTATTTCAGACTTTTCTATTATTTTTTGAGCAGTGCTGACAGGCGATAGTTCTGGAATAGTAAAATGTCTTGCAACCATGGTAACGCAATGCACTCATTGGAAAGTTTTCTGATACTAAAGGAATTAGTTTACCACAGCCTTGTACATTAGGTTTCCTAAGAGATTCCCAGGCTCACCATGTTGTTTAAAAGCAGAGAACTAATTGACTGATCAGGTAACATTGCAGAGAATCATTCTGACACACTAAACAACATTTGCCCCTGGAGCACACGACAGGAACAAGCCCGAAGAAAACTGCTTATAAAAGCTATCAAGCTGGAAAAATTGGAAGTATCATCATTAAATGGTACTTTTGTTATATTCCATTGTGGAGTTCCCTTGCTTTAGCTATAAGCTCTAATTTTGCAGCAATCTGTTTCAATTTTTTTAAAGAAAAACAGAAGCCCTACCACTGAAAACAATAAGCAATTACTCTCCTCTTTTCACCTTGATATCTTTTGTTCCCATTGGGAACAGATTCCTTCTTGCTCCTGTCACCAGTGCCACCACACATTGTAAATATTACCCACAGTTTACCTCTCTTTACATTGTCTCTTTCTCTCTCCTGAATTCATATCTAATCTTACTGTTTTTCTTCTGTTATGCCAAATTAAAATCTCCTAAGTGCATGAAAAATAGTGACTGTAATGCATGAACAGAAATTAATAAAGCCAGAAGAGAACATGAAATCAATAATCTAATTCTGACAGTTTTCTTTGTCTCTGTGGCCAGGCTGTAAGGATGTACTTGTGTTTCCCTCTGTTTAAAATTAATTGAACTATTTTATCATATCAGATAAGAATGCACTCTTTGTGCTATTGAAGTGATAATTATGACATGATAATTACAGTCTGTGGCCTGCATGATTCTGTGAATGAGTCAGCACAGGCAATTAGTTTGTGACAGCAACTTTGTGTGAATATGTCCCTACAGACAGGAGCTACAGGATAGTCTAGCTGCTTATTATCTCTGCTCCCCAAGCTGCTTTATTCACAGGAGGATAGATTTTGTTGTTGTGGTTTTATGTGTGTAGGTTTGGTTTTGAGTTTGTTTCCAGTTTGGGAAATCCATTTGGATAAACATAATGATTGCAGGAATCAGAGGGAGAAAAAGATGGAAACAGTACCAGTCTATGAGGTTGTTGATTCTGACTTCTGTGATGGTGTCCTTTGAGAAATTCTGTTTGATGCCAGAATGATATGGACTCCCTGTGCCTGCTGCACCTTAGCGTGACTCCGTTAAAACTGATCAGCCTTGGAGTTTTCTAAATCATCCATCACTGTAATATCCTGCTGACAACTCTATGCTCCTCTGAGCTCACTGAAAAGCCTCAAGAATGTCCAGGAAGAAGGAAGACAAAATACTTGTTAGCAGAGCATACTATAAGCATCAGAAGTTGATAAAAAGCTGCTTGGGTTTGGGAAGCTCAAAGCACAATGGTATTTCATCCTAATCCATTTACAGTCTGAACCAGGAGACAGGTATAGATAGAGATATATGCAGATAAGGAAATAATGGAAAAATTTTGGGAGACTTGAGAGAGAGTGCAGTCTCACAGCATGGAATTAAAGTTGTTAGGTTACTCACTTTTAGAGGGAAGGTAGGAAAGAATAGGGTTGTTTGATTTCTGTGTGTCCTTTCCCTGTATGATCTCATGCAAAAAAACAATAACCTTCATCTCAGCAAATCAGTAATGCATTGCAATAAATAATACACATGACACATGTATTGAATGTGCTGAACATTCTGAAAAGCTAGTGAAAGATGAAGAGAAAACAAAATATGGAAGATATACTTACTAAGTGAACATCAACCATCCTGTGAGCTAATGAGATAGTGGAAGAAGTAGTATATGATCATGCAATAAATGATGATGCATATCAGTATGATCCAAAAGAGCCAATTTAGGGCCACCTTCCCTAACTTTGTGGTGTCTAATTTTGCAACCTTAATCTGCTTTGACTGTGTTAATTATATCTTGGCTGTATATTCATTCCTCACAATGTTTATTTCTAATCTGGTACACCTTAGGCATGCAAATAAGAATGCCATAAGATCAGACCAGATCCAAGGCAGTTCAAATGGAGAAGATATGTTTTTACTCCTTAAATATCATGGTTTGTTACCATCTGTGACATTTCAGAAAAGGTACCATTCCCTCATCCTTGATCACTAGTAAATGTGATGAGCTGCAAGGGAACTGTCAGTGAGAAAGATTTCTATAAAACATATTGCCTTCTGATAAAAGAAACCAACAAACATCAACACATGTACAATGTGTCGCTATTAGGTCTAGATTTGAGTTCAAGAGACAGATGCTCTTCTCATATCTGCAATACTCTGCTGAATTTTGTATACACTGAGAATGTGATTCATACAGAACCAGAGGCTTGTCCCAGGGCTTGTGAGAAATCTTCTGGGAGAGAAAATGTTGTGCCTATAACATTCAAAACAAAGGCATTTTTATTTATTGGGAAAGACCGTGTTGGCTTGACAATAGTCTTGTGCCATGCATATGTCTTGCAGGTCAAAACCAAACTGGAGAGATTGTTATATGCAGCCTAGGTGACACCTGTTTGAGTGACACCTAACAGAATTCCTCCTGGACATGTAGTACCTGGCTTAAGCCCCAGACACAGTCTTAAGAATAGCTCAAAGCTCAGTTTGCTTTTTTTCAATAAGGAATCAAATTATTTATGGTTCCTTTGTTCTCTTTATGTGGCTGCAGTTCCATTATAAAACTCCTCTCTTCTCCCTCTACTCACACACAGAGAAAATTGTTGGACATGATAACCAGACATGTATTTTCCATTCACTTACATAACTGGTTATCAATATTGAAAATTGCTACCTCTGACACTCTGCTTGTTAACAGGTATCAACCTGCAAAAGAATCAAAAATACCGTGCATAAGGTCCCAAATACTAAAATTCTCATTCTCTTGAAAAAGTAATATTACTAGCTTCTCAGTTCCTTCCAGTGAACAAAGAGAGCAACAAACAGAAAAATAGTAGAACCAGAGAAATGTTGGCTGGAAAGGACCTCTGGTGGTCAGTAATTCAAAATCTCTTTTGGAGCAGGAATATTGCCAGAAAACCCAATAAAGAAACCTCTTACAAAGCAGAGATGCTCCCCACTTGTATTTTATAATTATACAAGCCTAGAAAGAGAGGGCAGCAGTACAGGTCTTGGCAGAGGAGCTCTGAGATGTGAACAATGGTGCACATGCAGAAAGCCAATTTTTATCTTAGCCCAGCTGCCCATCTGGCTGGGGTCAGTAGAAAGGAGCATAAGCTCAGGTGAACGGGTGTGAAGCAAATGGACTGGAGTCGATCAACTACTCAGGGCTGCTTTAGGTCAGTGTGCCCAACCCTCTCTGCCCACCAGAATTCAGTCCCGTAGTGCTGCAGGAGCAGCCTGGGAGATGGCTGAAAGCTATATTCCTTTCTTCAAGATCTGTGGTGCTCACAGAGAAAAGTTTCACTTTCATGCACTGGGGAGGCATGAGACATAAGGAACCATGTGCTTTATGGATAAGGAGAGAGCATCGACATGTGATTAGCAGTTGATGCATAAAAAGGCACAACTTTGGCAGTTTCAGCTACTTGTTTCAGATATTAGGGCAATAATCTCGTTGTAGAAAAGACTGTTATACAGACCTTATGATTAGATTCATCCATACTTATGAAACTCTATGCAATGACTCTCTTTAGTCTGCCTATTTAGAAGACATTGAAGAAGTGATTGAGTGTATGTAAACTTTTGTGGTCATTTCCAGAACAGATCAATGACTCTGACAGTGGCAAAAGAGTTGTATCAGTTGTATCTTCAAATGAGAGGGGAGAAGAAAATCAGCATTCACTTGCAGAAATGAATTTTTGGCCAAGAATTTGGTATTGAATAAACAATGGATATTGCATGTCATTTGTTGATTTTTCACCAATATACATTTTTCTGAATCACAGTAGTGCTCAAAACATGGCAGTATCGCGATGAGAATCAAAATGTCAATGCAGAGGGATATTGTTTAATAGAGCAACTAATGCAAGTGGCAAAAAAGAAAAAAAAATTTTTACTGATAAAGAGGCAATACAGTTCAAGCTAAGCACAGTGTGTGGCTAGCTGTCGTCAATATAACTTACTGTGTAATCCAGCCTATAACATTTATCTAAGTTCCCCAGTTCCTTTCATTATGAGTGAAAGAAAACAGGGCATATGGCCTCAGTGATTTCCTGCATGGGGTTGCTGGAGAACCAGTGAAATATTCTGAACTTGTTTTGTGCTCTTCGAATAGCAGGTTTTTAAACAATTTGTCCTACAATGACATCTGGTGGTTGTTTTTCTTCGACAGGAAATTCTTGAAGAAGTCTCCTGTCAAGAGTTGCCTGAGGGTGAAGCTTCCCATGACAGTAACTCGCTGGGGTTCCACTTTGGGGGGCGGAGTGCAAATGTATGATCAAGATTGAACACTTTTTCAGTTAATAAACACCACATATTCCCTCCCTGGGGCCAGTCACTGTTCCTAGTTGTCTTATTGTGAATGATTTGATGGTGAAGTATCCAGCAGAGAAGCCACTGCTGCATCCAGAAGATGTACTGGTTCATTCTGAGAGCAGCCACTGCTTGGCCCAAGAATATGCTGTGATTCGTCAGAGATCAGGGCATCCGTGTGCCCATCTTGGCAGCAGAAGTTACGAGAGCACTCAGCAGCGAGCACATGTCTCTGCTGCAGCTACTGACCATCATTGCACAGGGGAGCTGAGTTCTCCACAGAGAGTCATCCCCGGGACTGTAAAGCATGTAACCATGGCTTACAAGCCTGGTTGTAAGCCTGAGGCTGATACTCTCCCCCAGACCGCCCATAACAAATCCCTAAAAGACAAAGAAGGTACCAATGATCCTCAGTTGTCTCTTTTTGCTGGGTCTGGGCACCGTGCACTGATTGGAGACACCAGTGACCCCACCCCAACTGCAGTGAGGTGCCTGCTCAGGTGTTGGCAATGCTCAGAACTAGTCAAATTCGAGATAGTCTCCAAGGCAGACCTGAATGCTTTCCTTTGCCTCCTTAGTGCTGCTCAGGTCCTCGTGGACAGAAAATGGCCTGTGGTCCTTGGATGCTTGTGCAAATCCTTGTGGTGGATGCTTTGGACCCCGTGACTACCCCAGGTAATGTCCTGGCCACCAGGTGGAACCCAAGCCATGCATCTTCTCTCAAAATCTGAGTGCCAGTGGCTCCTCTCAGAAACTTGTAGGCAGGTCAGCACTCTTTTTTCTTTTTTACCTCTTTGGGCTTCTTTGTACTGACTCGGCTGCATAGGAAAATTGCTGTCCTCTTCCTCCAGACGCCAGTTCAACAGCACAAGGGGGAATTGCTGAAGGGAATGCATTTGCAGACAGCAGGAAGCCATAAAGTTTTAAAACTGTTTTCTCGAACAAACATTTGAAGAGGAAACTGTGGGTACCCAGGGACTGCAGTGAGAAAGGAGTAACATGAATGAATTTCATGGACTTTGGTCCATTTTAAAGTAATGTGGGCAAGGCAACAATGAAGACTGATACCTGTCAGTGGCAAATACTGTATTGCTTCTTGGGGAAAATAGCAGAGAACTTCTGAGCTTGGTCTACAAAGGTCTCAGGATCCAGCTATCCTGGGCTGGATTTCTGTCTCGTACTCAGTAAATTCAAGCCCAACATTATTAAGAATTACATTTTACTATTGCTTTGATTTTAATTCTAACGAAATTCCTCACTGTGATATCTTCTCACTAGATACTTATAGGTTTCTGCTTTGGAACTTCAATGTTGGGCAGTGCTGATGGTCAATTT
>JANHGN010025848.1:152479-181947 GCA_024605025.1 Megaceryle maxima | reverse complement strand
CATGTTTTTATAAAAGCCTAGATGGAATTGTGTTGTTTTATCATTTGGGTTTTTGTTGTTGGTCCCCCCCACGCCCCCAGTGGTGTATTAAAACTTTGGAAAGTTCGGGGGGGGGGGGGGGGAAGGGATACATACACTTATTAACATTTCTCCTAGGAATAAGACTGACCTCTCCCTCACTCAGAGCAGGATGAAGATACAAACAGCTGTTGCTGTTTATGCTCTAGGATTGTGCAGGCCCCCTCCAGAGAAGGTATATGCACAGAAGCTCATACATTTGGGACCCCTATAGCTCTACTGTTTCTATAGCTTTTTTCCCTGCTGGGACCAGCAATTATGTAGTTTCTTAATTTTTTTTTTCCCCCCAAGAAATGAAGCCCAGAGTCAGCCCATGAGGATCATACATGGTTGAGACTTCATGCCTTGCTGACTTGCATAGCAAAAATAATTTCTTAATATCTTTGTACTCCTTAACCTACTGTTTCTTCTCATTACTGGCACTGAAAGTATATCTGTGATTTCTGCTGAAAACTCTGGATATTCAGGATGTACCGTGGGTTCCCTGCTTAGTATCACAAAATCTTTATAATCTTCAAATATTTAACATTTGATCTTCTTTATTTGCAGTTGTTTCTTGCCAGTGAGTTATCTGGATCTGAGCTAATTTCTTCCATGGCCTAACATCCTAAACGTGTGAATATCTTGCACCATCATGCATCAGATGCCATAACCCAGCTGTCCTGTCTGTCTGCTGGTTAGAGAGTGGAGCACTAGGATGTTTCCCTGGCAAGCATCACGGTGTTCTGCTTCACCATCAGAGCCTGTGAGTTTTATTTTCTTGCACTTTTTTTTTTTTTTTTTAAACCCTGTCCTCCTCTCCCTCTGAAGAAAATATATTACTTGAAACCACATTGATTGGAAAGTGTGGTGTTCCTCTGTCCCCACTTGTCTCAAGTATTTTCTCATGTGTGGCATTTCGTTTCCTGAGGTGCAGTGAGACTGAGAGCAGGATTAGAGCTCTGACAGTTGAGCCTTGTCACCTTACAGCAGCTTTCCCACCTCCAGCAGCCCACATCTCCCTCTGCCAGTGGTTACATCTCTCTAGGGGAGATGGCAGAGCTAGATGTGTGTCACCTCCGTGCATTTGGCTCAGCGGGTTGCAGTACCACCTCCGACCTCCCTATGGAGAAGGCTTGTGGCAGCTGAGGAATTAGCGCATCTTCACTTCTGTGGCGTCTTGTACCAGGGCAGCAGTTTCCAACAGTGTCTTAGGGCAGATGTGATTTCAATGCCCTTCCTAAATCAGAACCCCTGGCACTTGTTCACCGCTTATGTGTCAGTATTACTGAAATACTTTGTGCTGTGGTTTTAGTTTGTTTTCTTTCACCAGCCAGATGCATGCAGATATGAGTGACAGACATGAAACAATATAAATGATTGTTTTATCATTGCAAAAAGATTTAGGAAGCTAAAGGAAAAGGAGCTGGATATTGGATAGAATTAAAATAATATGCAGAAGGGTGACAGATTGTATGTGGAGATTTTTTTATATGTAAAATTGCTTATCTCTGCAGACAACAGTTATTGAGAGCTTCATCTCTCTCAGTAACTAGTATCAACATCACCATCTGCTTCCCGGTGTTGCCATTGCATGATAGTTTTGCTGTTCTCAGTCTTCCAGAAAGTCAACTGCTTCAAATTTTTTTTTTTTAAAAGGCCATTCTACTACTTTTCAAGTAACGTCCAAAAATAACTGAGTAGGAGTCAAAGGTTTTAGCAGGAATGGTGAGAAACAATCAGAAAGCACAGCTAATCCACTAGACTGTTTCAGAAGAAATTAAATACAGAATTATCTCCAACCAGTCCAATTGTTTTCTCCTGTGTGGGCTGAATTTATTTACGCTTTTCTGTTTTTGTGTTGAGCTAAACTAGGGTGTGTTTGAGCTACACTGTGTAGTCATTCACACTCTGCAATCATTTAAATCAGGTTTTGTGGAAAATGGAGGCTTATTTCAGCTGCTTTGTGAATGCAGTACCTGAACTCAACACTTGTCTGCACAAAACCTGGGCACTAGTCTCCATTCCCTTCTGTTTCATTCTTCTAGGCTGTATTCTCACATTCAGCAGCAGTGAAATTAATTCACAGTCCTAAGGTGTAAGCGGGAGATTTTCTGATATGTTGTGAATGACCACACTGCAGCCCTGGGTTTGTGACTATGAAGGCATTGAAAAATTTTCATTTTCCTATGACAACATACTTAAAATATTTCTCCATCAGCAACTTCTGTGCCTTTTGGGAAAACTTTATAAAGAAGATTTTTTTTTTTTTTTTAAGAAATACAATTTACTTTGCTGCTAATGCAGTTGTCACTATGTGTTAATACTGCCTAGCTAAGAAAGAGATGAGCTATGAAAAGTTAGTTTTAAAACCAAATGTGTATTTGTTATAAAATAAAGTAAAAATCCTGTAAGGTTCCTGAACAGAGGAAGAGCCTGATTGTGTTCAGATACGAAATGACCATGAAGCAACACTGCTATGCTCAAATTTTCAGCTTTAGAGCAGAATAACAGCCTGACTGGGGCTTGGAGGGGGGGGGGGAGGAACCACACAGATAAACCTTCCTTATGAATGTGACAATAAAGTGGGGAAAGAGAAGGGGTTGTGCAGCCTTAAACACTCAGGAATGTGTCCAGTATTACCTGATCCCTGACAGTAAACTAGATTCACTAAGAAGTCCACCTCTATTACCCCAAAGTGTGTTTTTCTTTCTGGAAAGGAAAATATATGAAATTTTCCAGTTTGTTTTGTGGCAAACCCACATTTTGATCTAAAAGCATGGGGTTTTTCTCTAAATTATTATTTTAAGGAGAGGGTTGGTTTTTGGTGTTTGTGTTGTTTTTATTTAGAAGTGCTTTTGCCTATATAGTCAAAGACAAACGTGCTCAACAGGGAGATGTTGAGAGCACCTCCTCCCACTATAAATCCTGTTGCAATAGTCTATGGAACATGGGAGGTTTTTAGCAGATTAGACTGGAAAAGATTCATTAAGGAGTATTTCACAGGCTCTGGAAGCAAGAGGTATTGGGTCAGACTGTCTCAGAAAGACCTGTGAATTGAAATGGGCTGAAAACTTCCTCTGTATTGAGCTATTGCCTTGAAGAAAAGAAGAGCTGCTCCTGATGGATTTGTGATGGAGCTGATGTCTAGCTTTTAGTTTCTGCTGATTGTTTTCTAAACCTCTAACATTAGAAAATATTAAAAGCCTCTTTTGTTGTTGTTCCTGGTGAGAAATATATGTACTTCAGTTTGAGGGGGGAGAACAAACCACAAACAAAACTTGTACCAACTTTTAAAGCAATAATCCCTGGATAATTGTTAATCTCTCAATTTGTATGTCCAGTAAGGGTGAGAAGAATAGCCAGATTGATGCAATTACACTTGCAATAAGACACACTATGTGATTTAGCTCTAATGGTAGATATTAATCTTTCTGATAGGGCAGCATTTATTAACAATACAGGCAATAACCTGCCCTGTGTTGCATGGTTAAGTTTTGGGGTGTTATACCCAAGAAAGAGATTGGGCTCACTTTGTACTGACTCTGAATCACCATGGCTTTGTGCTACCCTGTTTTCATTGCACCAAAAGTTCCACAGATTGATCATGGAATTACTGAGACTGGAAGTCTTGAATTTCCAATTCATGCATGTAGTGCCAGGATAATTTTCTTTGGATTCATCACCACAGTTTGGCATAACAGCAAACTACGGGGAAAAAAATATTTGCTAATAAAAAAGTCTGAACTTCACAGCAGCAGCCCAGATATTTCCTTTAAAACACTATTGCACTATAAATAGACTCATTGCGTTGGCTGTAGGGCACTCTTTCACCTGGAAATGCCCATTTCACAGTTGTTACACAATTAACAGATACATCCCAAATAACTCTCTGTATGGACTATTTCACTACTTTTTTAAAATACAATTTCCTTCTTTAAAAATCATCCAATGTATTTTAAATCACAGGGTGCCTTCCAGGACAGAAAGGGTACCCTAAAACCCTTTACAGACATGTTCCTCTCTGCACCACAAGCATCTCTGTCTTGCTCTTTTTTTCCCCCATTTGTGAGCAATCTCTGTGTGCAACTGGGAGGTCTCAGCTGGCCAGATTTACAGTCTGTTTGAAACAGAGTGATTCAGGGCAGTCTGCTCATTAGCACTTAATTTCTCCTTCACTTGCCCAAGGCTTCCTTGGGTGCGATTCCAGCAGCAGTGATGCAGTTGGTCCCCAGTGTGGCTGACAGTGCATTAGTGTGCTAGACCACAGGCCCCTGCACCATTCCTTCCAGCTCTGCTCATTAGGGATGAGTCATTGCCTGAACTTTCTCCTTCTATACTTTTTGCTAGTGTTAGGCTTTGATTTTGTAATTAAAATAATTTTGCTGTAACTTAATACACATTTTATTGTCATCTGAAGACAGTCAGGGAATACTCCCTTTTTTTTTTTTTCTGCTCTGTCTGTCAGAACTTCAGTTCTTGGGGGTATTTAATACATTGGAAGTATTCCAGGAAAGATAACTTGCCTAAAGATTTTGATGGCAGACCTATGCAGGAACTTGCAAATGTTTTCAGATCTAAAGATGGCTGCTGTTGTTCCCCAAATCTTGGGGTCTTTTGTTTGGCTTTTTATTTATTCTGAGGTTAGACAAGCTGTTGGGAGTCAAGTAAGATTTATAAAAGAACAGAAAAAGTTGCCAATGTTTTTATTAGAGCCCCGGGTGTCCTGAGGTAGTTCTTGATTCTTGGGACCATAGTGCCTGGATACAGAGATTGGAAATAACTCTGTTCATTTTCATCACAGATGAAAAAGGGGATGTAGCCAAATTTTCACTTGTATGTCCACTTTCTGCCCAGTGAAAGGATGGACAGGAAGGTAGACATCTGTGTCAACTCCATTCCATGATCTCTGAGTAGACTGTGAAAGTGGATGTTGTTATCTATACACTCACAGGGCAAGCAAAAATTTCTTTTGGGGTTTTCCATGGTAATAAACAGCTGTTCAGAAGACCTCATCATTCTGTTATGACTATAGAGCCAGTCCTTTATTCCTCAGGATGTTCAACAGTGATCATACCATTCTATAGTTAGTGTTAAGACACAGAAGTAGATTCATAAACCATTTAAAAACATTCCATGACTGAAATTACAAGGTTCTTTTCTTTGATATTGCTTTCCACAGAAGGTCTTCTGAAATATTAAAGTTTTAATTGAGAGTGTATGTAACTGCCCTCTATTAATACCTCAGGGGATGATTACCAGGGAGCACTTTCTAAATTGCAAGAATTATATAAGAGCTATTAAACAGCTAAAGGCTATGAAAATGATAAAGTTTTGGGAAAGACAAGCTACAATGTAAAGTTGAAAGAAATTAATTTGTTCCTTCTACAGGTGGAAAGTGATAGGGAAAGTCTGATAAGCTGTTAACTCTATGAAACATTTCTTTTACACAGGCAGTGATCTGTGCTCCACATTATCAAATATGGGGCTTAATATGTAGCCAAAGAGATTTAACTGAGATATTGAGAAAAAAATCTCACTAAGGAAAGTCAAGCTTTAGGTAATGTCAAGGCACATTCTTCAACATTGGAGGTTTTGAAGAATAATCAAATGTTTGAATTATTTCTGATAGCTCTTCCTCATTATGTTTTTTGTTGGTGGGAGAGACTAGGCTGTATTTTAAGTACAATGTGTCTGTTGCAGGATACAAATAGATTTAGGCTGAACTAAGTCAAGCCCTCAGAGGAGTGATGTCCTTCCTGGAATAGGTGTCTACAGGGGTAGCCAAATCACAAGATAAAAGAGACTTGCAAGGCAAGGTTGCCTTCTGTGAAAATAAGTATTTATTAAGGGATGCTTGAGGACTAGCCACTTCTTGAAGGAAGCCTGCAAAAGACCTGACAATCTATCAACTGAACTATTTATATTATCAGCCTAAGTGCTAGGTAAATGTTTTGTTGTTTTGTTTTGTTTTCTGAACAGCTGTATCTCTGTAGATCTTTATATGTAGTATTTCCTACTTGGATTTTGTGGAAGAAATAGTTCTATTACTTTTGACTTAATGTGTCAATACTGCTATTGAGTGCTCACCCAAATTCCTGTCTTGAGCTTTAGTAACACAGGGCTCTAGAGGGAAAGAAACTTCTGACCTGTATCAAGGACATGGGCAATGCAGATGAATCCCAGACTTCTGCAGAAGTCTTGTGATGATGTGTAATTGTGTTTCAGTCCAAAATGGACACAGCAGCTGCAGCAGAGCTTTTGAAAGATATTCAGAGAAACTGAATCTCTCTGGTAGGTGGCTGAGCAAGCAGCAAATTGCTTAGATTTGAAATGATAAAGGATTTATGAAATTTAATACTCTGGACAATTCACCAAGGCAACAAGACTGATGTTTTTCTAGGAAACTAGCTTTGCTGGAAGTTATCAAACTGACGGCCTTCATTTCTGATCTGGGTTTACCCACAGAGGGAAGATGGCTGTCACTGTAGTTGTGCAGGATCCCTGACATGAACTTCTGGCTCCTTTATACCTTCCCACAGAAGGGGAGCTGTTGATGCAGCTTCATTTGCACTGGCAGTTTTTTCATTTAAACATTTTTCATTTGCTATCAGAATGAAGAGCTGTAGAGAACATACCCTGAAGGAGCAAGTGAATTATGTTATCAGCTGAAATTACTGTCCACCTTCTACTTTTTTCCATATTAGTTGATCAATGCTTCACAATAGAGCCTTCCTACTCATATGGCCTGGTGTCTGATCATGGTCACAGCCAAAAACTTGTGAAAATTTGTGCTCTACTGTCCTCTGAGGATGCCCAGATCTTGACAGTTTGTCAGCTGTGTCACATGTAACATCAGAAGATGGTGTGTATGTCACCTTTTTGGCACTTAGGGAAATAACAAAGAAGGGACTAAGCCTACGTTTCCCCAGAACAAGGTACTCACTTTTGTTGTAGAATTCACTTTGCCCCTCTTTTTGAGACTTCGTATTTTTCTTCCTGCAGAATAGGAATAGGTCTAAAAACTAAGAAATATGTAGGATACAAATATTAGGTAAAAATTGATTATTTTTAAGATGTATTACCTCTTTCCCAACCCACCTCTAGTTCAGAGATAACCATTAGATCTTTATATTTAAGTATTACAAGTTTGTGTATGGAATAAAAGCCTCAGAACTAACTAGCATTTTGAAAAGCATCCTGTTTAAGTGACTTTCTGTGCTTGAATTATTTATACAATATATTCCCTCTTTAACCTGAATTCTAACTTATGCAGTCTAGTTTTTACAATTAAAACAATGAACTGAATCATACTAACTCCCACAAAAGTGGTCAGGAGAAGGTCAATGTTGATTTTCCTGAAATGAACCAATTAAAACCCACCCCAAAGAGGTTAAGTGCTGTATTTGAAGAGAGCTTTACACAGTGATAATAGAGTGAGGCTAAGTGAAATGAAAGGCATTGAAATGCACTTAAGCAATTCAAATGAAGTGGAGTAAATATTCCTAGGAGAGCCTTTATTTTCTGTGGTGTTTGGGATACAAATTTGTTGGAAGGGCCCCTGGCTGTCATGTTAAAATAATCTGATTGTGCAATTATTTCAGAACAACAAGTCTCAATAAATAAATATACAGATATTCCATGAAGTGAATATGAAATCATGTGCCTCTTAAATCAATAATATAAAAGCAACTCCTAAAGTCCTATTTTAACCTCTCTTCTCTGCATGGATGCCACATGAAGGTGAAAAGCTTCTTGAATAAAAGATCCAGCACTGTAGATCATTCAAATTTATCATGCATACAAACAGGATCCTTTATGAAAAGTTCTGTGAAATGCAACAGAAGTGCAAATAATCCACCTTGAAGCAAAAGTCACCAGAACACGTTTCTGTTGCTTACAGCTACCTAGATGATAAATTGACTCCTGTAACTACAGAACTGCAATATTATGAATTCTATGATTTTTTTTTTTTTAATGTAGTTTGAACATCTCATTAACAGCTTTTCAGAGCCATGTAAAACATTATTTACCCTCATAAAAGTAATAATCAACAAACCTGAATAACAAGGTTTCCATCCCTTGTCCTCTAATGGTGGGGAAAAAAAATGAGAATTTTCTCAGCATGGCCAGCTGGAATGGTCCCAGTGGGCTCAATCTGCCACCTCAGTCTGGGCACACTCATCTCTGCTGGCTGGCAGAGGTGCAGGGGAGCCAGCAGGCAGTGCCTCCTCCCTCAGCAGCACTCACATGCTTATTCATCTTACAAAATTTGGTGAGTGATGAAGAAGGGAAAGGAGCTGGTGTGTGCAACTAACCCAGTGAAATACTCTATGCCCTGAGACAGTGTCCTACTAAATATTAGAAATAATATTTGTTTTCTGTGATGGCAGAATATGACAAGATTTGTGTATATTTACTGGTCAGGCAATTGAAAGGTTTGCAAGCAAAGAAGATACCAACCTCCAAGAGTAAATAAGGACAAAATCTGTATATCAGGAAGCCAGTCGGTCTTGGAGGGAGGATGGGGTTTGTCTCAGCTTGAGCCTGTGCTGCTCCTTTTGCAGCATGTGAAAGGTTATAAAGCATTCATCTGGGCTTCTTGTCACTCTCCTTTACTCTGCTTGTGGCAGCGTGCAAAGACCCTTGGTCCTTTTTATGGGAGCCTCCTCAATGCCTGGCTGACTGCGGAGCAGTGGGTGAACCTTGGAGCCAGCTTTCCCGTACCTTCCCTTACACATTCAGGTACATTCCACTCAGAAGGTTTACTGTTTAACCATAAAAACATCCCCCAAACTTGCCACAACAGGCACTGGACTATTAGTTTGACACTGGGGAAAAGGCATGTGAGTGAAAGGAAAGACATGGGTGACAGGACAGCCTCATAGGCATTCTGTGACTGGCACAGCTGTATTGGCTTCAGCTAGACTAATCCATGAATAATTCAGTAGTTTATACCTTGCTACAATGAAACAGTCATTTGCTGAGTCTCCCTTGCCGAGAAATGACTTGGAGCCACTAATCTGTCAAGCAATATGCAACTGAAGTAGGGATTTGGGGGATTAGCACTGGCTAGATCAATACTGTCATATTTAAAAAGCACCTGAACTTATTGTCTGATGGCACAGAGAGCCAATCGGGGAGAATTATCTGCCTATTAGAGTTGAGGCCCTGTCTTCATATAATTTTATGACATTTTTCCCATGGTCTGGTCCTCTGTGGAAACAAATCATTACTCTGGGAACTTGTTTATGGTGCTTTTCTCACAATATGAATTCACAAAGCTGAAATTCTCAGCAATTTTATAAATATTGTGAGAGTTGATTACCTAGACACCTAGACAGAAAATTCAAAGAAGGCCAAATTATGTAATTAACATCCTTATTTCCTGTCTTTTTGATGTAATTTCTAAAAATTGCTGAAAAACCTCTTTTACCAGACTCTCATCTTTTCTTCTTTTCTCTTCTCCTTATCTCTATAATTAGGTGTAATTTTGGGGACAGGATTTAAATAATATTTGTAATGACATCAGGCAATCATGATTATCTTTTTTTTTTTGGAGGTTTCATATGAAAAAACACTTTATATTGGTCAAGAAATTACTTCCAAAGTTCTGCTATGTATAGGGATGTGCATTGGTTGTGTCATTTAGGGATATACTGAATAAATGCAGCATTATCCAGAATGTCAGTCCTGAAAACCCCTGCTCCTTGCTTGTTGAGAGACAGTTATCACCAGCAAAGCAAATCCTCTGCCAGCAACCTGTCCTGTGAGGTTCCTCAACCTGTGCATGTGCAGTAAAACCTTCATTCCTGGAAAACATCAACGTGTGGACATGTGCAGGTAAATGTAGATAGCAAAGGTATCTGAGATGCTGTAGCACATTGTCTAGCATACCTCACCAGGAAAATCTGTGTGCCTGTCTAGTGGCCTCAGTGACTGCAAGTTGCTCTGCTACTATGCTGACAAGCGGTGCACTGAGAATTGTGGTGATGTTTGAAATGAGCCCCATTTACTTCTGATTGCACAAATGTGTTATTTCACAAATGCCTCCTGCAAAATGGTCCCTTTTAAAAAAAAAAAAAAAAAAAAAAAACAAAAAACTGGATAATGAGCTGTCTGCTAAATGGCCCATATAGCAGCTATGGATCCTGCCAAGCAATTGATAACTATAAAACACATCCCATGAAGGGGAGCAGAGCAGGTGCCCTTGCTATGTAAAAGAACATGGTCCTGAAGAAGGGAGTAGTTCCTAGTGCTAAGTGGATGATTGCCTTTGTGCCACACCCTCTTCAAATCATCATCAGTCCAGTTTAAATGGTCATAAGGTGGTGAAGAAGTGAAGTTGTGCCCCCAAAATGATTATCACTTTGTTCAGACAAAATTAAAGAAAACTTCAAAAGATACTGTGTCATTGATCCTTGATTTTTCTGAGAAGACAGACATTCTCTTTTTTGGTGTCAATTAAGGTGGGAAAGTGACTACATTCTTGGGGATCATTAGGAAAGCAAATATTTGCAATAAACAGAGGCTGTAGATCTCTCTGCCCTTGAGTTACGAACTGTGCAGCTTAACGCTGGGTAGCTCATTCAGACAAACTCATGCCTGAGCAATGGGATTTTCCAGGACTTAGTTTCATTGCAACTGAAAGATTATCTTCTGATAGAAATACTCTCCTTTGTTTATCACATTGTCTCCATCAGAGGGAGAAATTCACTGAACAGAAATGGTCTTTATTTATAGGGTTATATGAAATTGAAGCACTATTCCTAAGAGTATTTTCTGCAAGAAGAAACTAATAGATTTTTGCAGGCAAAGTGTTTATGAAGAATTAATTTCCAAATCGTTCTCACATTTCCTCATTTCTGTATGTGCTGCAAAATTTTATTTATAAGTGTGTTGTCCATCCCCATTCCCCCCCCCCCTCCCCCCCCCCCCCCCAGAAGTCATATTCTTTCTTTACACAAAGCTGAGGAACCACTAAATTAGGCAATGCAGACTCGGGATGGGTTGGCTTTTTGCTACCACAGACCTTTTTTTTTGCCTCTTCAGTATTTCATCACAGTGATTCCACCACCTTTCCTGGGAAATTGTCCCAGGACTTGCCATTCTCCCAGCTCAGATACTGCCTTGTGGATTTAAACAGTAGTAGGAATGGAAAGAAATGGATGCTGTTTCCAACTGGAGTTTAAAGACATTAATTACCTCTATTTCTTTGACATGACAGAAGGGTATTAGTATCTCATAGAGAGTATGGAATTTCAAATAGGTTGTTTTTCTTCACCTCTTGCTTTCTGTTTGTCTTTAAATAATAACATCAGTGCCCTTTTTAAAATTCAACCACTTTGCCATTAAGTAGTGAACAAACTACTTCTGCTCTGGGCTTGCTGATCTACATTTCCAAGGTGCATGTAGTTTTCTTTTAAAGGTTTTAAATCATGGAAGACATCTACACAAAAATAAGTAAGTGAGAGATAAATGCTCAGAAGGTGAGGAGAAGGTCAGCTCTGAGGGAAGGAGGGTTGGAAAATTATTTTTTAGCAATGATGAATCAACATTTTTAGCCCTTCAGCTTCACTTTCTTTGTTTCATAGTATGTTATAATACATAAATTATTAATTCTAATCTCCATGGGTTTATAGCCTGTTTACATACACATATATGTCAGGTGAGGCTAATGGAAGATGGATATCAATGTTAGTATAGCAAATACTTATACCTTTTGTATGACAGGTGCTATTTGATTCCTAGCAACACTTGAGATAGAGGTTGTGCGAATGTACCAGGTATTGCCACAATAATTCATTGCTTGAACTAAATTTCCCAGTAAAATTACTATAACATACTTCTAAATAAGAAAGGAAAAAAAAAAAAAAAAAAAAAAAAAAGGCAACATTTTTATTTGTTTGTGTGTAAATCAAGTATAAATTATATACCATTGCTTTTTTTCTTTTGATCTGAACAGCCTAACTTCAGCTTTGCAAAAATGTTTAAGTTGTCCCTTTTCGAGCTGTAGCAGTCTCACTGCTGAAGATGTATTTCTGAACTAACACTCTATCAACAAAATTAGGAGATAATTTTTATCTATAGCTTAGTTAGTAATTTCAAAAATATTCCAAACAGTCCCATTTTTGTCATTATGTAAACCACGTGGTTTTTAAAAGTTCCTCTTTATACTTTAAGGCATTTTCAGCATACAAGGGAAGCAAGTAACACAAACTAGGGAAGGAAAAAGGCAGCTAGGGATCATAAATACTACATTCTTATAGAAGTTGAATTACTGACCTGTTTTCCAGCCCTAGGCAAATCACAGAAGTTTTTACATTTCATTTGTCATTATTAATGGCCTTTGTTTGTCATATCAGGAAGAAGAAAGGAAGGAAAAATATTTTTACTTGTTCTCTGGACAAATTTCAAAACTATTGCTGCTTTCTGTATTTTCTCATGCTTGGTGGGTACGTGTCCTCATCAGAATTTCACTGAATATTAGCTACCGTCCAAAATAAACTTCAAATCTTGAAAAGAAATGCCTTCTCTGACACATTAGGACTTTAGAACTATACGAGTGTTACCTTGGAAAAAGCCAGAGTATATGGGTACTAGCCCATAGATAGGGGCTCACTCAGCATGATGGTGAATCCAGGTCAGACTCAAACCTCTGCTCTGACAGCTCCAGATCAGATATCTGAACATGTTCAAAACAGAAAAAGTTTAAGTGCCAGCTTTTGGCTACTTTGGGATTCATTTGAAAAATGTATAGGAATGGGGAGTTGAACCTGGTGTCACATATGCTGGGCTAATACACAGAGCATTGGGCTATTGCATTTTCTTGGAAAGGAGAAAAGTCCTTCAGTTTGCTGCTTAGAAACCCTCTGTGAAATTAAAATCTTTGCCTATTAAGTGTTTAAAAAAAGTGCATTCACATGAAAGGTTTTGAGTTCAACAGCTTGACATTTTCTGATAACAGTTCTCTTCCTACTGAAAAAAAAATACTGGTTGAATAAATGATGTAATTAAGTCTAATGCATTCTGCATCCCTTTCCTTCAGTACTTTGGTATACTGTGATATGCTGTCCCCAGTTATTACCTATAAAATCCTGCAAAATTATTCTAAAATCTTCATCTAGGATCCCACTGAGCTGGAAAATTCCATTAAAGGGGAAAGTATTTGTTTTAGCTGCCTTCAAACATCATAAGGGAATATTGCTTTTTTTTTTTTTTTCCCTGCACTGAATGGGTTTAAGACTGCAATGTTAAGCAACACATACTGTGAGTGCTGCAAAAACTGAACTTAAAATGTTATTCCCAAAAATCTTTAAAATTGATTATTTGTAGACAATGAAAACTGGGCAGATAAATCCCCAGAAAACTACACATGTCTTTTCACAGATTTAAAAATGCAATGGAAAAGCAGACAGTAAATAAGAGGCATTGATTTGCTTTCAAACACCACCAACACTTTGACCTTTTTAGAGTAATACAAAAGCTTTAAAAACAAGTGTCAGAAACATGAGTTATATTTTGTCATTGTAAATGTAGGATAATATTGTTTGCTGGAGGTCATCTATCTATAATTTTATTTTTTTTTCATTTATTGAAAGACTTACGTTTACAACCAGGATAAACCATATGAAAAGGAAAATTTACCATATATGGTGTTTCATAGCTACCCCTTATATAGAGACTCTACATACATATATATGTGCACACACAGAGAAGTCCAGAATGTTCTTTATTTCTCTTGTTAACAGTTACCTCTGAATCGAGCCCTGCCTTTCCTGCCCTCTATTACGTGTATAATTGAGGCCTTGCCTCACAGTGTGTCTGTTTTGCATGAAAATGAAGTGTCTAATGATGTGCCCCTTAAAAACTTGTCTACTCTCTATGTAAATGTGATCTTGCTTACCTAAAGTCTCCAGGTCTTATTTGCAAAGGTGACTGTGGAAATTTTTGGTAAGATATGGACATAATCAATCTGAGAAAAAGAAATTTTATGATTATCAGAGTGTGCTGGAATTTTGGGTTCATTGGAAACACTAATGCTTAAAGGCTTGTTTTCTTTCTGAAATAAGAGGAATAGCTGAAATCCTGAAAACTTTAGCTGAGTGAAAAATTCTAAAATTCCAATAGTTTTTATAAACCAATATAATTTTGTATATTTTTTAAAAAATTATTCCAAGTTAACACTGAGCTATTGAAAACAGCTATTCCCTGGGTAATACCTTCTGTGCTGCACTTGTCTTCTAGATTAAATAAGAAACACTCTGAAAGACTTAATATTACTTTTCCAGTTCAATCTCTACTCAGTAGTAAATGTCCTTTAAACTTATTTTAAAAGGTTAGAAAATATGGAAATGTCATGTTATGTTTGGCTGTATTTTAGACTAACTTGACATGTTCTTAACAAAACCTGTCAAGTAATATTTATGACAGACCTAAAAATAATATAGAAATATTCAAACTGATATAAATGAAAAGGCATAACAACATTTTGATATGAAAACCTTTATTCTGGCATTCCCAAAGCAGATCACATTTTACTTTCAGAAGTTTTCTGTAGGAGAGTATTTTCATCAAGATCAGTAGCATCTCATGAGGCACAAATTTTCCTGGTTTTCATTTTATATTGAAGTGGAAGAAACATTTTTTTTTTCCCAGCTAACTGGGTAAACAACTATTTACCAGAACTAACATATGTACTGTCAGAAAAAAGGTCTTCAAAAGTGCATTCAGCTGTTCAGTTCTTCAGATTTGAGTGTGAGATTTTTTTTTTTCATTCTGCTCTTCAGGAGATTCTTTCCCCGTGTTTCTGTTTATTTAGCATTGGGGGCTTAAATTTTGGGCATTTTTTTTTTAAAAAAAAAAACTTTTCAAATAAGCTGTTTTTTTTTTTTTTTTTTTTTTTTTTTTTTTTCATTAAAGAACATATTTCATTTTACATCTGGTCTTTTGGCCCACTTTTCATCTTCCAATTGATTTGAGATCTCAGAAATCTACCTGCAACAGATCAATACAGCAGCCTCTTTTTCTACAACAGCATGGCTGTTGCATCGAAACTACACAATTTCCTGTTTTCATCCTTTAATGTCAAGAAACAGTAAAAGAACACCTTCTATGGCCTGTATTTTTAAAGTATCAAGAGCAGTTTGAAAAAGCACCCACTTCAGTATAAATATGTATTAGGTCTGAAGAAAAAGCCTTCAAGTTAATGTGTGCAAAATCTGGTAGCAATCTAAAAATTTTCAGCATCAGACTCAAATGGGTTTTAAAGTACTCCAGGGCTCTTGACATTATTGCAATTGTTGTCAGAGAAAGACATGATGTCTTTGAAGGCAGAATCTACATAATGCTTCTAAAAGGGTGGAAGGGAAGACAGAATTTAGTTTGGAATGAGACAAAATCGTCTCGATCTTCCTCCAGTGAGTTGATGGTACAGCACAGGAACAAACACTGAAAAGTTTAAAACACTAGAATTTCTTAGAACTTCTTAGTTTCTCTGTATCAATCTGTGAGAAGGACAATCTTGTTTTGAAGGTTTGGGCTATTCATATTTATGAAACACTTGAAAATCTCTTTGTAAATTTTATAGCAAAGCAAGGGTATATGTGCTCAAGAAGATGAGCTTTTTCCCCACCAACCCCAGACTTTTGAACACTTCCAAGCACCATTGCTTTGTAGAGTGCTCTTGAAAGAATCACTGGCGAAATGCATAGGCCTTGATTTGACAATTCAAAGACAAAATCATGGCCTGTACACCTTCTCTGAAAAGTATCTGTTTAGCAGAGAGATGGAGTGTCAGATGTACTCATCATAGGAAGTTTCATTTAGGTCTGGAACTAAATGTTTCTCAAAAGGCACTAGAGATGTACAGATTACTGCCCTGTATTCTGGTTTGAACCTTTTTCCACCCTACAGTAAGAGTATATCTTCTTTTATATCTGACTGTTAGGTATAATTTAAAACTTGTATCTTCATAAATATGAGCAAATTCTCTGATTTTCCTTTAGGTTGGAGGCACATACAATGCTGTCAGCCTGACCAGACATCTTCGCTGTTCTAGAGACCAAATAAAACTATTAACAAATATGAGTTGCACAAAGTACTGCAGCTCCCTTTTTGTGTTAAATCACATGCATGTCAACTCTGGGACTTCAAATGGGTGCTGTGTAAGACCATACATTTCAAAATATAGTGATTGTCAACTGAAAGAAAGCAACCAAAGCATTGTCCAATGAAGTGAAAGGCCATCACAGGGATGTCAAGCTGCAGGACACCCTGAAGTTTTAAAGGACTTACTGATCAGCACTGTGGCAATGCAAGGCCAATCGACAAAGCTTGGAGTAAGAAGCCTGGAAACTTTCAGTTCTAATGCTGGGACTCTTTTATGCCTTGTGAAAAAGTCCTGACTCTTTCTTATAGGCCATTTATTAGCGCTAGCAGACTATCCAGTACCAACTCATCCTGTATTTTATCCTCCAGGGAAATTACAAGGTAGATATTTAAGTAGGACATTCTCAGTGCTGGGAAAATTTGTGTTACAGTATTTCTCTTTTGTTGCTGGCAACATAAGGCTAGGAACTGAGGTTCTGAATAGCCTTTAGGATTTGAAGTCTCATGAATACCAAAGAGACTTAAATTTCCAGATAACTCATAAATCTGGACCATGGATACTGGTTCCTTTCTTTTCTGGGATGGTTGAACTACTTCACACAGCAGAAGAGAGAATAATGAATAACAATGTGAAACTAATTGGGTTTATACAGAATGTTATCTTGGAAATGGCAATGCTGAAGAGTTGTTCCGCAAATTTTAGGGATAACAGCTTCCATGCAGAGGAAATGGGAAAGGCAGACAAGTACGTACTAAAGTAAAAGGACCTAGGTGCGTTGGTAGACAAAATCTGAACATGAGACAGCTGTATGCCTGACAGCAGCAGCAGGATGTATTAATAGGTCCATAAGCAATAAACAATGCAGATGTGTTTATCCCCCTTCAAATCTGCACTCATTAGCCCATATCTAGCATACTGCATCCAATTCTGGTTCCCCCAATGTGGAAATGATACTGATAAATCGGAGCAAGTTTAGGAGAGATCACAAAGATGTCTGGGGCTAGAGCACTTGCCCTTGAAGACATGCTCAAAGAGTAGATCTGGTCTCACCTAAGAACAAGAAGGATTTAGGGGACCTCACAGCAGCCTCTGCAACACACAGGAGGAGGTTATCTGATGGTCCACTTTGTGGTCTGACTCTCTAGGGGACCCTGCTCTAAGTAGGAAGTTGAACTAAAGGCCTCCAGACATCCCTTGCAGGCTTCATTAGCCTGTGATCCTATGAACCTATTTCGCTACAGGTTAGTTGTTACTTCCTTTCTTTCTGTCTTCATTTGTCTTCATCTCTGTCTTTACCTTTATGTATGTTTTTCATTTAGTGTATTCTGTTTCTTTCCAAGTCTAAAGTTAATTTTGTCTTTTTTCACTTCCAATACCCAGCATTTCTTTATCTTCCTGACACATTATTGTTCAAGGTTGTTAGGTCTTCTCCTCCTCCATTTTATTTCCCTTTTTTGTCCTGACAGTCATCGCTAAGCTTTTCTTGTTTCAAGCAACATTAATCTTTAGCCATTGATATTTAAATAGAATTGAAAAATAAACCACTGAGCTTTCTAGTTCTGTTTTCTTTACCTAATCTATTTCTGATTTAATTTCAGACTTAATATTTCTACCCATTTAAATGCAGCCTGCTGAACTGAGAGAACAACTTGACTCAGACTTGAGTCATTTCTCTCTGATGCAAAAATTTATTTTATTAAAGGTATTGTAGAACACATTCAGATGTTTGTCGATAAGAGTTGTTTAGCATTTAGTAGAATCAGAGCAAGTCAATAGAGCTCTGGGTCAGCTCAGATCTAATTGTGGATCAGAGTTTGCAAATGAGAAAATAATGAAGATGTCTTGGCTAGGCAAAATATCTATCCATCTGGATGCTAAATGGGTCTCCCAGCAAAGAGAGGTGGGCTAAGCCAAGTTTGCACAGCCACTGTACAATTAGCACTGGGGAATAATAAAGAGAGATGCATTGCAGCAGCAGTGGCTTCAGTGCCCATAGTATATGGAAAAGTCCACATAACAATTTTTTGCATTGAAATGAAGAGAGCACAGACTTTTCCTTCATTTCCTTCTCTGTTTGCAGGGATCTGTGTGGGAAACTCCTGAGCCTCATACTCATCTTCCGTTTCAGCAAGGGCAGTAAAGCTCCCAAACTGGCAGACTGACCTAAATGTTGGTGGAGAATGGACCTAGTAAAAGCCACTGAATTCAGAATTACCAAGTCATAGGGGTGCTCAGGCCACCTAATCCCACACCCTAGTCCTGCATAGCTGTTTACATTTCACAGGGACTCCCTTGTTCTTCTCCTCAGCACCAGAGGGCACAGGTGGGTTATTTTTACTTTATTTTGCAGTTCTGCCTGGGATTATCTCACTACATATTGGGCTGTAAAGCACAAAAATGTTTTTGAGATGTATGCCACAACTTGGAACAAGCTTTTTAGTAAATTAATCCAGTTTGCTTTGCATGTCTAAGGCCTATTAGGTTATTTGAAAAGTATGGTAAATTATCCCTCCTGGAATGTATCATTTTCATCACTGTTGTGCTTAGAGTTTTCTTTCTCTCTCTAACCTTGCAGCAGGAGACATTCAAAAGAACAACACCATCCCTCACTGCACCAAAATATTACTCCTGGGGATAGTCTAATGGGGAAAAGAGCAGGTACGGAACATCATCTGCCAGCATATTAATGTTCCAAATTATGCACATCCTTCTTCATAAAGATGGTTTCATTAATTCCAAGTCAAATAATATTGATTCTCAATGTGACACAAAGACAAGTGATCACTGTAATCCAACTTACAAAGCAATCTAAACAGCAGCTGATGCAGGAGGGAAAGGAAACTCTTGAGAAGTGTTTTTGCCAGAGTCACCCTTATGAGCGGGAGAATAATAATTTTACTGGAGCCAAAAAAATTTAAACAAGAATAGATAATTTAAACAAGCCTTTTCTGAAATTGGAAGAAGAGGAAATAAATACTGTCTAATATCCAATTTCTTAAATTTCTTCATTATTAAGTAGCTCTGAACAAACTGTTTCATGGAGTATAAACTAATACATCACTGCATTTCTGGGGGAAAGAAGGAGTGTATAAAGCTTTCTAATAGGAGTAAAACTTTTCAGATAAGCTTTATTGTTCTTAGAACAAGGGTACCAACACTGCTAGTTTTATATATAATATGTGCTGTACATATTCCATGTGTATCAATTATCATTTTCATTGGCAGATTCAGTTCTCCTGTAACAATTCGCTAACTTTCTACCACCTCCAATAATACAATGCATCACTGCCTTGTCACTGAATATGTTAAGACTTATCACTGTGATTTCTTCTGTCTCATCAGTGCATATGTCTAATTCATATATAGACACTATGTGGACTCCATTATATGCACTTTTTTTTTTCGAGTGGAGAAAAATCCTTACCCAAATCCCAAGGTGTTGAATAGAAGTCAAATGGATGTGTGTTGAGAATTAATAGTGATGAGTCATGTCAGAGAAAGTATTTAAAGTCTCTTTTGGGTCAGACAATCAAGTGAGTCAAGCTCTCCTGAGAAACACACAGAGCACAGGGAAAGGAAGAAACTGCAATGGAGTATCAATAGTGTAATAAGATGCAGAAAGCCATAGAGAGAAGATAAATAATCTGATTCTTCCTGTGGAAATCTGAATTCCTGTAGTAGTGGATCCCTCCTGACTCAGACAGTGACTCATTCTGTACCATGTGTGTGACTTTAATACATTTTCTGCCATGACAATCCTTTCATCTTCCCCATGTAAATCCAAGTCACTTTGTCACGATGGACATGTTCAGTATGGCAAGGTGATCTGTATCATGGTTCTTTTTTAGCTCTTTTTGCTGCTCCCCTGTACGTCAAGCCTGAAACTTGTCCCTACCTGCCACCCACTGCCTCTTCAGAACGTGAGCACACACACACTCAGCACACAAAACACTAAAAAGGAAGGACATAATTCCCACTGATTTCCAGAATCAACACTAACAAAACAGTCCATTGCAGAAAGCCATGTCTATTGTTACATCCACCTAGATGCTAGATAAGGGTTGCTAGCTAGAAAAGAGAGGATTAGGAAGTTATTTTTAACACTGGACTATCCTTCCTTTTCAGCTGTGGGCTAGTTCTCTAGCCCTGTTTTCAGATGTGCCAACAGCATCTCAAAGACAAAACCTGTACCTGGCTCCCTCTAAAGACTGGTCCTGATAGGAGGAGGATGGATAAGACTTCACAAAACTGGGGGCTAAATTAATCTCAGCTGTTTAACAAGCTTGCTGTTAAACATCATTACACACTTTCCCTCTTCAGACTATGAAAAAATAAGCTACCCTGTTTCATATCTCTTACCTGGTGCTATGGTTTAGAAGAAATCCCATCCTAGTGGTTTCTCTTTCCATTGTTGACTAAAGTAGGAGCCTGAAAAATAATTTGCTGCTTTTAATGACTAAATTTAGGGAAAATGGGTTCCACATTTAAAGTAGCCTGTGTGTGAGTGTCAGTGTGGGTTGCAAGCTGCTCAAGGCAGAGAGGTGCTCTCCTTGGTATTTTGTACTGTAATCATGAAATCCACTTCTCATGTGTGTTGACTGATATCCTGGGGGACTTCAGATCTCATGCACAGCCATGGCAAAGCTGTCCGTGAAGAGACTAGATAATTGCAAAATGACATACAATAAGGCATGGAAATGTTACTGCAGATCCAGCTATTATTATAGTGCAGCTCACTTCTCCAGCCTGGAGGGAGAGAAAATATACAAGATGTCCCTATATATTTGATGGCGTGTTGAATGTTATCCCAAATATATTTAGAAAAACAAGGTTTCATGTTCAAGCTAGTGTACTGAACCAGAAGAGAAAACAAACAAACAAACAAAGTTAAACCCATGTTCTATAATTATAACTCTGTAATTTATAAGGGGAGTGCAGACATATTTTCTACCATTTGTGTTAACATATTCAGTGGATTATGGCTTAACAGTTCTGCTTACCAGCTCTGCATGCTCTTATGTGCATCCTCTTCTTTGTATCCATATGGGACAGGGATACTTGGTACTGCAAAGTACTCAAAGGATTAAAACAGGGAGTTTGAACCTGCAGTTCAGAAAGCAGTGTGGCTCCACAGGCAGCTCTGAAAGGCTCCATGAAAGAAGTAGGAAAAGCAAGCTCAGACAGGCTGAATAGCAATGCCTTCACACAGAATTTCTGAAGGGTTTTGCACCTACCTTCAGTATCTACACATTGGAGAAAGGGTGAAACACTGAAACAACAAAATCTGATGACTGCAAATGGAAATCAGAAATGAAAGGTTGGGTTCTATTTGCTGAAGATAAATATCAGTGCACCTGCTTGCCAGGAATTATGTCAAACTCAGTATTTCTTCTAGCCTTTCCAATTAAATAGGATGTCTTCCTAAAGTTGTATGTACAGAAAGCATTACAGCATTTTCTTGCAAACCCCGAGCAGCATCCCATTCAGGGTTTCTCAGAGATGTCAGCTCAAGTGGACATGTTAGGGCGGTATTTTTTCTCAGCTAATCAATAGAATCAGTTAGCATCGCACACCATGGTACTAGGACAGCTATGTTACTTCCAGTTCCACAACCAGAGCAAATGAAGCTGGATGAGAAAACTCCTTGTCACACCGCATGGATCTAAATATAAACAAAAAAACTAAACCAAACCAAACCAAACCAAGAAAAAACACCAAAAGAAAACCCAACCAACCAAACAAAAAAAACCCCAACAAAATAAAACAAAACAAAACACTGAAAACAAACAAACAAACAAACAAAACCCACAAAAAACCAACCTTGTTTTGCATGGATAAAATTCTACATTCTGAGATGAGCAAGTATTCAGAGCAGATCATCATAATGGCCCATAGTTATTCAAAATACATCCCTCTGTGTGTATGACATGTAAATGTGCAGGGGGAGGATTTATCTATTTGCTGTACTTTGGATTACCTCCACTGGTCTCTGTCTCTTTTGATGAGTGTGTCCAATTTTCCCTAAAATATAACATTATTCAGCATTTACTCACCTAATATATATTCCCTAATGGGTGCCCTTACAAGGGCTTTAGGAACCAACAAGACACTTGAATTTACCTCTTCTTAAATGTGCACTTTGCTGCTCTCAGTGGAACATGGGAGTGTGTTGTAGCTCATTACGTCAGCTAAGCAAAAGATTCCATGATGTAAATGTGAAGATACCACCAGCATGAGGGCACAGTCAGTGCCTAAGGAGATAGTGCCATGCTGACTAATAGTGACACTGTACCAAAAAAACTTTGACTGAGTTAATGTTGCTAAATATGACTCTACATTAATATGCATGACCTAGTGTACATTACATTATTGGAAATACTACATAAATTACACTACTATTACATAAACCTGTACAATTCTAAGGCTAGAATGCAGCACACTGTCTTCCTTCCTGTATTACAGCAAGCACCAATAAAATGTGCTTTATAATGAAAAATGCTAAAATGCCTTAGTATTACTTTCAAAAGGAAAATCTGTTTTTATTTTCTGTTTCTGTAAAAATAAAATATTCCAAATCATAGCAAGCCACAGCTAGTCTTTGGTTAGATGCACTCTCCTATACTTATTGAGACAGATAGGATAAAGAACATCAAATAAAGTTTTGAGAAATTAAATTAAATATATTTTTCACTCTCTTTGTCATCTCTACATGCCATTTAATCATGGTCATAGGAACATGTTTCCAGGGGTGACCTACTAGACAAATAGACCTGTTTTTCTTCTGTGCTTCTATTCTCACAGCTTGTCAGCACCCAAGCCCAGCAGGATCAGAAAGAATGGAGGAGGGAGAACAAGTGGAAGCAGACACAGGTGAGCCTGGCACATCCACAGTTCCAACTGACCTGCAGTGTTTCTACAGCCCACTGCTTTCCTCTCATAGAGGGTGTCTGGCTACCCTGTTGGCTTTTGAGTAAACAACTCAATTCATTTTGGTTTCCCTTCTGTAAGATTGAGTTCAAGCTGAACAGCTCTCAAGCTTGCCTTCCAGTTTCTTTACAGAAGTTAATGTGTAAGAAGAAAAATGAAGACCATTTTGGCAGCTACTTTAGAAGTGTTTACTCACCTCAGTTATGATGTAGTATAACATGGTGGAACTTACTGGGGAGGGAAGAAGAAATGGAAAGAAATAAAATATTGTTGAGAGATCAAGGGCAAATCAAACAAATAAACCCTGAAAGTTAAGCAGAGGTACAGAAAGTGTTTTGTCCTGCACTTGTCTCTTACTGTGCTCTGGAACAGTCAATCCTGGTCTCGCCTGGGCACCCTACTAGTGATTCCTCTGTTCCTACCTCTTACAGTAACAAACAGTAGATCAAAATCAAATTCACATTCTTTCAACATTGTTCAAATGCAAGGCATCTCTTTAAGATGGAAGAAATAAGTCAAAAGAGCACACTCCTAGCTCACCAATCCAATAAAACCTTTCAATACACTGAATGAAATACCTCTGTGCAATGACAAGATAAATGAGTGTGGCCTTTCTGATGGAGGAGTTTATGTGTGAGATCATTTCAGCAGATCTGAATGTCATCACGAGAGACATGTTCTGTCTTTTAGTATAGTTGCTGCAGTACCTTCCATGCCTCTAATATTCTGAATGATTGTGCAGTAACTCTCAGGCTCCACACATCATGCCTCTGTGAGACTAAATGTCAGTTCTTTACCTCTTGCTGTTATTTTTGGAGGCAGTCTGTGCTTATTACAGGTTGTTTTTTTCTTGAAAGATTAGTGGACCACTACTAAAGCAGACGTTAAAGAGGGAAGGAGTAGACAGGATTTAAGACAGCCCCAGTTCTTGTCAGAAAACATGTGGTATCAGCTTACTGGCCAGCCACTTACAGTGGAGTAGTTTGCATCTTCTTTGGAAAACTTGGTTTTTGTCAGTTATTTTTTGGAGGATGTGCCAGACAAAAAAGCTGTTCATTTGCTTCTGGATGGTTAAAATACACAGTTAGTAGCCAAGAAGGCTTGGCTAAAGGGTCAAATAGAGGAAAGAAGGTGGTTCTTCACACATAGGTAGTAGACCCAAGGAGCTTCTTGCCAAGACGTGTTTGGGATGTAAAATGTCTACATGGCTTCAAGGAGGAGAACAGGGCAGGTGCCTAAAAGTGAAAGCTAGTGAGAGGTACTGGGCAGACAAATTGCACATCAAGCTGACACACCTTAAACTAGACCCCAGCTTTTGTACCTCTTCAGTTCTGAACAGCTAAACTTTTTCTGAAGATGACATCCATAAACTTCAAAGCTTCTTTGTTTTAGAGAAATTCAGTAAGGAATCAGTCCTTTGTAAGGAGATAAATGATCTGTTTTGACACAGCTATCAATGTTGTAGCTTGGGCTCAGAAAGTGTGTTTACAGAATGGCTATCATCAGAAAGAAATAATAATTTATAAAAAATAATGTCAATTTAGTCCCAGAGGCAATAAATATATCTTTGGAATAATAGAGTCCTCAGAAAGATTCCCAAATCAAGGCTATCTAAGAATATGGGATCAGATTCCAGCATACCAGGAAAGTGGGAAAATAGTCTGATAGAAATAAGAGCAATTAAATCCTATGTTGGATTTTGGGATTAAAACAAACCCAAAACAATGTTTAAAAAAAGGTGAAACAGTATAGCAGCCTAATTCCACATGAATGACTACAAAAAAACCAGGTTGGCTTTTTACTAATCAAACTCTGTTTCCAAGTACTGGCTGCCATAGACAACAGAAAAGAAAAACTGGCAGAGATCTGAAAAATAAAACCATGCCAGATTTTTCTTGTTATTGTTTCTGCTTCATAACTGGACGTAGCATCAATATAATTTTGTAAAAGCTTTTTGGACTGTGTTTTCAGGGTGGTGTTTTGTTTTGTTTTTGTCTGGTTTCCCACCCTCTGACAAATACAAACATCTTGCAGCTTGTCTCACATCCTGTATTTTAGATTCCCAGTTCTGTAAATCCCACATTTCTGATTCTGTAAATGCATCTGCTACAGGGACTGGTACAAGTAGCTGGAACCTCTTTTCTTACTCTATAATCTAATGCACTTAGCGAGCCAATGAATATGTGTGAAAGGAGGGGCTTTCTGGCTAAAGGAGTCCTCACAGGGGAACAGCTGTTGCAACGGCAAAACCTTAACTGGAGCCAGGCAAACACACTCACATCTCTCAGTGGCTTTGTGCATCGAGGTCTGGCAAGACAACTTCCCCCCTCTCTCTCTGCAAAAAGTGAACAAACTTCAAGAAAACCGTCTCTCAGTTGTGAAACATTTCAGCAGATCCACAAATGGCTTGGATCAGTAATATCTCCTGGTTTAATCACCTTGCTCTACATGAAGAACGTTTCAGGAACTACTTAAACAGCACTGAGGATTACTTAGCCTTCCTGTGTGGGCCCAGACGGAGCCACCTGTTTTTGCCCATGGCTTTGGTGTACACACTGATCTTCATTGTTGGAGTGGTAGGTAACTTCTTGGTTTGCCTGGTAATCCTCAAGCATCAGAACATGAAGACCCCAACCAATTACTATCTCTTCAGCCTTGCCATTTCAGATCTACTTGTGCTGCTTTTTGGGATGCCACTGGAAGTCTACGAGATGTGGAGCAACTACCCTTTCTTGTTTGGGCCTATTGGCTGCTATTTGAAGACGGCACTCTTTGAGACAGTGTGTTTTGCCTCCATCCTCAGTGTGACCACAGTCAGTGTGGAGAGATACATTGCTATCCTACACCCTTTCCGTGCCAAGCTGGAGAGTACTCGCAAGCGTGCCCTGAGGACCATTGTGGTGCTCTGGGTCCTCTCTGTCCTCTTCGCTCTCCCCAACACAGGCACCCATGGCATCATGCTGCAGTATTTTCCCAATGGCACCCTGGTCCCTGGCTCTGCTACCTGCACTGTAGTAATGCCCATGTGGATCTACAACTGTATTGTCCAGATTACTTCTTTTCTCTTCTATGTGCTGCCTATGGGGGTAATAAGTGTGCTGTACTATCTGATGGGGATAAGAGTAAGTCCTACTCTGACTGTGCTTAGTGTTTCCTTAACTCATTCTTGTGTGTTTGTGTCTGTTTCTGTCTTTTAAGTGATTGCACCTTTTAATTCCCCATTCATTTTCCTCCCAAAAAGCAAAAGTAATTGAAAACTCTGAAAACAGTGGATTCAACTCCTTTTTTGGTGTAATCCCATTCTCAAACTAAAATAGCTATGTCGGAGAATAAGTTAACCCAATCTTTTATCTTTTTTTCTTTTTTTTTTTTTAGTTACTGTCACTGCTGCTCACATTTTAATGTTACTTAAACATCCAAGTTTGTAGATTGATTCCAGCCTCTCAGAGATTTGCACCTTTACAGTACAGACTAAAAGAAAAGACACAAAAGGAAAATATGAAAAGAATAAAAAAGAGCAGGCTAGTGATTGAATCTCGTGTATTATCTGTTTTCTCTCTTGTTATGACTGTGGAATTTCCACTGCATTACTTTAGTTTTCTTCTTCCCTAAAGATGGTGATAATATGCAGTTGTTAAACTCACAAAGCTGTCATAAACTGAAATGCTGCCTTAGTGCTTCAGGTAGCAAATGCAGTAATCATTTCTTTAGAGAACTACAGTATAATTTCACCACTGATTAAGGCTACCTTAAAATTCATTGTCTCTTCAGAAAGTGAGACTAGTTTTACCAAGTAATCATCATTTAAATACATGGATAAAACAAGCAGTATCACAGTATTATAAAACTATGTAGCATGACACTGAAATCCACTGCTAATTATAGTGAGCCAATAACTCTTCTTGTACATGAGCCATATATATTGAAAATAAAAATCCTATCTCACACTGAATATAATTTAAAGTTTTAAAGCTGTATCTGATCATATAACAAGACAGGATACAATATTCTGGTAGAAATGAATGAATTTACCAAATAATTGAAAGATATCCAACCAGATCTCTGCTGGTGTATATATCCACCATATATGCCAGCTGATATTTATTGCTATGTGAAACTAATATAGAAGCAATTTTTCCTTATCCAGGAAAAGCCACAATCCAGGAAAAGCCACAATGATTAATTGTCAGAAATCCATAGCACACAGAAGATCTTTGAAGCAATAAATGGGTTAAATCATCCCCACTGCACAGTGGCTGTTGTGGGGTCTTTACATGGTTTCACTGAAAATTTTGCAAAATAGGACCTGAAAGGAGGAAAAAGTGCTGAAAACACACCTGTTTACAAAAAGATAAATCCCCAACAAAAAGAAATCTTCAAGATTGTAATAACTTCTTTTGTGGCAGTAGATATTCCTAATCCCCATCCCAGAAGAAAAGCTATATACCAGATGAGGGCTGCTCTCACAGGACTTCTGTCCACATTCATAGATATGTTCAAGCTGTCACTCCTAAGGGCTGCAATGTTCATTGTTTATGCCTCTGCTTTCTGTATATTCAATGCAGACTTCCAAATTTTAAACAACATGCATCCTGGGTATGTCTGCACTGTATTAGGCAAGATAATTTCATTTTTTCAACTGAAATTATATAAGAATGGTGTGTGTATATATATAATTTTTCAAGAGAAGACTCTTTATCTACTCACAGAAGATGAAATCTTTGAAGCTTCAACAATACTCCTGAGTGCCATGTTTTGCTTGCAGACTGTAGTGGAAAAGCTGAGAGTTGATTCAAAGCTTGTACAACAGTCAAATTCAGCAAATTGAGACATAGCCTTTCCAAGTCCAGGCTTTGTGGGAAAGTCAATGAAGTTTCTCCCTCAAGTTTTGGCAGGGCTCAGGAGAGGCTCACGATGCAACACAGAAGGAAAAGTGTGACAAGTAAAGCAGCTGTGAGAAGGTAGCAAACATGGGTCATACAGTAGCTGACAATTTTTAATTTTATTCCTTGCAAAAAGGAAAAAAATATTTCTTTTTTTCATTGGGAAATTTAGTGCTGACAGAGACATCAGGCTGGTTACCCCATGATCAATAATGTCATGATCCACTTGGATATAACTTTAAGGCTTGTTGTTTAATACTACAATGTTACAATCAATAGACAGTTCCAGCAATACTGTGAAGAGAACACTGATGATTACACTGCAGTCTCATTAGATTTGATCATGGAAGCTTCCTGCAGCCTCTTTCATAAGGTCCTTATCACAGGTGCCTTTAGGACCAAGCCCTAAATCAAACAGGCTTTTCTTTAAACTCAGCTCAGCTGTTGAGCTAGGTTGAGCTAGTTGCAACCTAGAGCCGAAAAGCTGAGGAGAAAGAGGAGAGGGAGAAAATGAGAACATTGGGATATAGCTGTTTGTAGAACCTAATCCCTGCATTGCTGATAGCAATGGGGTGGAATTGCTTGGGAAGAAGCCTGTGTTGCAGTGGGATTCAGTGCAAGGTCCCTGTCCATTTCTTTCAAAATGGTCTCTTAAGAACACAGAGACAGTTTGTTATCACTGGTCATCTAAAAGTCAGACCTTATTTAACAAGAATTTTTGTCAGTGAATGATGTGGAGAGTCCAGAAACTGACTTATCCCACCTATTTCAGGCATCCGTGAGGGGATCTACATGGTGAGATGGGGCTAGATTGACCTTACCTTCACAGGACAATTCTTCTGCTAAGAGTCCAACACTTTTCTTAGTGTCACTTCCCTTCAGTAACACTTTGAACATAATGGTATTTTTTATTTCAGCAGTCTTTGCATCAAGACAACTTATTCATGCCAATGCACAGCTGGTCCAGATTTTATCATCAAAATCTGTTTTTCCCCCTAAATGCCCAGTTGTTAAAACCAGAATCATTTTTGGACAGTCACTGCCTTTGGCTAATTTCTGCAGAGCCCAGCATGCTCCTGGAAGAGTTTGTCCCCTTGCCATGGAGGTTGTTCAGCAACCCTTGTACCCACTAACACATTTTCCTCTGCATGGGAATGAGCTAAGAGTATACCCAAGTTGCAGTTCAGGTGGCAACTGCTTCAGTCAAATCACTGCATTAAGCAGGGCTGAATGCTTTAGTATGAGCCATGTGGTTTTTAAATATCAGTATTTCTGTTAGATGGAAAGTTTTGTCACCACTTGTCAGGCAGAGGAGCTTACAGAAGACAGTTCTCCTGCTTTTGTTGAGTGGCCTCACTAGGTTTGTCTGGGGATAGGTGAGGCCCTAATTTTACTCTGCCTTTTGATTTATAGTAAAATCTGCTGTATCTAATAAGGGGGGGTGGGGGTCGGACGGGCGTCCACATTGTTCTTCTCCTCCCCCATTTCAT
>JANHGN010025848.1:58911-144578 GCA_024605025.1 Megaceryle maxima | reverse complement strand
GATTAATTCAGCTAGTGTGCATAGATAAAAATACAGCACTAATTCCTGTGTGTTTTATTGAATCCACATGTGCTGCATGACTGCTTCTTCAGGGGAAGTTAAAAACTGCAACATGATTGTCATAGCCAGAAGAAAGTCCTAAAGCAAAAAGTGCTGATTGTCAGGCTAACATCCAGGACTGCTTTCCCTCTCTGTTCTTTACAATCATTTGCCTCATTTTCTCTGCTGTATATTATGACTCTTGCTGGGCTCTTCCCCACTGAAATTTCTTCTTCCACAGACTAAAAAATCTATAGCCAATTTCTGAGCTGTAGCATTTCCGTATCAAATGGATATTAAAATAAGGAAAAAATAAGATAATGAAACCAGAATAATAAGCTGAACTTTCTGTAATAAATTGATGACGAATAAGGGGAAAGGACAAGAAATCAGACAAACAGGCACTCTCGCGAGGATTAAATGTTGGTTTTAGAATTGTATACGATTCAGGACTAGATTCCCTGACTTGAAATAAGGAATTTGTCATGTGTAAAATAAGCACAGACTGTAATGCAAAAACTTCACCTGGAGAGTCAAGGGTTGCTGATTTTCTTCCACATTTCTTTCCATTCCACATTTTGTTGAGCAACGGCCTCCTTTGGTCATACACCAGACACAGAAGCAGAGAGTTAAGATCATTTGCCACCTGAAGTGGAAGATTTTCTGCTATTGTCTAGACTTTGTGAAAACCTGAAAAGTTCCAGCTGCTGTTTTTAAGGCAAATTATCTTAAAACCTCTTAATTTTTAAAGAAGAATTCTTTTTAGGAGTACGGGAACAGTTGGAATAATTTATTTCCCACTAGGATATATAATTCATTAATAAAATACTGAAATCTTAATTGTAAAAGCCCAAATAATGCTTTTCATGCATCCTCAGCTTATACTATGTTATGAAATGCAGCAAAGTTCCTTCCCAGAGGAAAGTATTTTGTTTGCTTTTTTGGCTACAGGTGGGTTTTCCACAAGACCCTTAGACTCAAATGTCTGCAACATGAAGAGCTCCATCAGAGGAAATCTGTTTTCCTTTTATAGTCAAAGGCAGAAATAAAAAGCTATGCTACAATCAATTTATGTGACCTATTTCAGTCATCTACCTTAGGTATTTTACAGGTAGTTTTTATGCATATCTTCTAGAACTGAAAAACAAAGCCAGGCAGGTAGATACAGGTCACCTTGAAATGTTGTATGCTGTTTGTTGCAGAACAGGTATGATTGTTGGTCCCTTTTAATTTGTTTAATTTCTTTGGAACCAAAGAGACCCCTTTAGAAATGACTCACTAGGAAAATCATGCTCCAGATCAGCAAAAGCATATAGCTAACAACTAACTCACTGCAAAACACTTGGAGAACAGCATTCTCGGGCACTTACCTACCATTTCGTTCATTGATCTGGAGCTAGTACTTCTGGGACACCTGAAGACTGCTCTCATAACCTGGGGAAATTGAAACAAAGCTCTACCACTTGTAGGATTTGCAGCACTTGTTTGCAAACTTGCAGTTTTCCTTCCCTTACTTCTGTAGGAGCTGGTGGGGGCAGGAAAGATATCTGTCCTGCTACAGAAGGTGTTAAATAGCTGCCTAAACTCAATGGAAAGGTTCCAAAAGGAAGTCTTTTCATGCTGCTGTTGATTGCAGTTCAGGTGGGCTGGGCAGCACTGAGCAAGAATCACAGTTTTGGGAAAGAGAATTCCCCAGGCTTTCCATGAGGAAGGAAATAAAACACTAACACAGGAATGTGGAGATATAGTTATTGTTTATTTAATTACATACAGACTGGAGTTTCAGTTAGTTGGGTTGGTGCTAGGGAAATAGTTTTTGGGGCTTTTTTAATGTGAATGAACTTGGCTAATATCACAAACCTCAGCCTTTCCCACGCCCTGCACTAATGTTTCCTTCCTGCTCAAGTTACTTGCTCTTGCAGAAAAACAGACCACAGATAGAGCAACACATATAAATTCACATTACAGTAGCAATGACAGGACCCTCCACTGGGACTTAAGTGGGGAAACAAAGAACCATTCCTCATCTGCATCAAAATCTCCACGCTCTTAGCCTAAAGTAATGCAAATGAGTTTGTGTTCCTGCATATGACAAAGATGAAGAGGCATTTGACATCAGTCCAGTTGCATCTAGTTTTCTTATGTATCTCAACCCCTAGACAAGGGTTGTTTGCTGAGTCACACAGAGCTTTCCCTCCCTGCATATAACAAGAAATAGTCCCTAAGTTGGGGCTCACATAGCAACCTACCAATTCCCAGTAAGCCTACTACAGTACTCAAAGAGGCAGCAATGACTGCCATACATGATTCAACCTTAGCACAATCCAATTTTACAGTGTCTCTTGCACTGACAGCAAGAAGCACTCATGTAAGTGTTAGCCTCAGTCTGGTTGTTTCAGGTCTCATTTCTTCTCCCATTTCCCCTCCCATGAAGAACAAGTATATTGAAGAATAATCTCTCACCTGTCCACCCCATCTTTTTGCAGCTAAGAAATTCCACTGAGGATTGAGTTCTGCAACTTTATTTGCCAGCTGTAGGTTTTTCACACTGTATTTGTATTCCAGTCCCGATTTCAATTACCTGGCTAACCTTTTCAATTTTCACAGAGAGTGAGAATCAGAAAACAGCAGGTCCTTTATTACAGCTCACACAGGCAGGGAATGTTTTGTCCCCCTTTCCTCCCCTATGTTTGCAGGAAAGCTCTGTCAATTTCAGACAAACTCATTGATCATAACTTGTCACTTTACTTACGCTTTGCTAACTGCTAAGTATTCTGGTCCTTTCTGCAGTTCTCTTTTCCACCCTCCTTTTAGCTTGAATGTGCTATTTTTATATTATTTCCAAAGGCTATGGAGAAACAGTCTTACGTCTTCCCCCTGTTGCCTGACTCCAGTGAAAATTCTCACCAGGGTCAAATACTGGAGAAGGTAAAAGCCTTGTGCTTTGAGAGGGGCTATTTTCTGATCTTTGGTACGCAAGAAATTGAGGTAGCTGGTCCAAGAACACTTCCCAGTGGAGGCTCAGAGCATTGGAGGGGGTTCCCTCAAACTGGAAGGTAAGACAGGCACAGGATATCACCCTGCTGGTCCCAAAACCACCA
The DNA here is from genome assembly GCA_024605025.1 of Megaceryle maxima. Lineage (NCBI taxonomy): Eukaryota > Metazoa > Chordata > Aves > Coraciiformes > Cerylidae > Megaceryle > Megaceryle maxima. The sequence goes on along the minus strand of JANHGN010025848.1, from coordinate 141,438 downwards.
CTGCCCCTAAACTGTACTGGCCATGGTTGTCACCTGCAAAATAAAGTTTTTCTCCCCTTTTTTTGCCTTTCTCAGTTCTCCAAGTCATAACCCTCCTAACTCTTTTGAGCTCTTGTTATAGCAATGATTTCAATGCCTGTGCTCTCTTTGCCCCATCACTCAGCCATCCTAATATTAATTAGATTGGAGTGTGAGGCAGGGAGCATTTGGTACAATAGTTCTATTTCTTCACAACTCCTTCACCTCTTACTTTTCTTTTGTCATTTCCAGCTCATTATCTTTGCCAACGTTCAGCTCCAAATTAACTTAATTACAGACAGACTTCATATCTCTCTAAACCAGATGGGGCACTTGTAAAATATCCCTCCAGTTGATACTAAATGCAGGCCTTGGCCTATGCTAAGCAGGCTCTGGGAAAGACAGCTCAGGTCTGCCTGTCCTTCTCCCTCTAAAGACCTCTCGCAATTGCTCATGGCCTGTGTTGTTCCTTTGAGCTGATTTTCATCTATCTATTTTGCAGCCTACCCAAGTTCACTACAATCACTGAGCTCCACTCTAGACATCTCTATAAACTGCCAGGTGAATCCTTCTCTTACGCAGATGCCAAGGGCACTGTGGTCTTCTCACCATATTCAGATAGGTGGAAAGTGTCTAGGTTCAAAGTCTATGCGTATTGGAATCTGCTCTGGGTGCAAATCTGAGCTAAACCTGAATCATACCAAGTCTGAACATTAGAAGTACTCAGGCCAGGATGACCTCCTATAGCTGACACATTTGGTAGGACAAAGATCCTTCTTAATGCCGCTCAGGTTGCCTACTGACAATAGGTCTCTTCTTGAAAATCCTCTGATATAAAAATTAAATAACTGAACTAGATCCAGGGCAGCCCCTCATACCTCATGCTGTCATTAGCTGGTTATAACAGGTATCCTTGGGAAATTAGGAGCAGGATCCATCTCTAGGGTTGATGGGTTTTCCACCTTCTAGTAGGTAAGGTTGTACTGCTGTGGCTTACCATTCACAGAAGTTCTCCACTGGCAGAGGAGATATCTTCTTCCTTCAGCAGCAGGTCAAGTAACTATCATCCAACCAGGACACCTGTTCCTATGTCCATCAGGTTTTGTGATGGTGACAGTAATTCCTCACTGGTAGAAGCAGGATGCTGATCTGAGAAGAATGAGGAGAGATCACATAGTGAGAAAAGAGTTATGAGACAGCAGCAACCAACAGACTTGTCTTGAGGATGTACGAAACACTATATGCCATCAAAAGACATAGGGAAGGAGGAATGAAACTCCCACCAGCAACAAAAAAGGCAGTGAGGGTTTTGTGGCAGTTATGAGAGGAATCAGAGAGCTGTATTTCTACCATTAGAAGATGGCACCTGTGGTCTCTGGGAAAACCCCTGTAATTGTTTATGCAGATGATTCCTCCTCATTTAGATGAGTACTTCTGTCCATCTCTTTACTACCCTGGAAAGTGGAACCACAGTTTAAATTGAGATGCGTGTGCCCTCATCCTACAAAGGCAGAGTTACAAATCATGCACATATACTTGAGTTAACTAACTTGAACAACACTGGTAGCAGTGCAGATAGAGGACAAGTCTTCCTGAAGGTCTGGTGACTGACCCATGCAGTTAATGTGAATGACATAAACTACTGTGAGGAGACTACACAATGTGAACTGCAGTCAGGTCCTCGCTCTTAGTCCAGGACTCTCTGAGGATTAAAGTCTCATTCAGAATGAAACTCTTTCTGCCCCAAAAGCTTCAGGCTCTTCCCCTTCTCTGCCACCCCTTACTTGTTCATCACTTTGCTGTGTCCCTTTCTGCTCTGTATGGAGAGAGGTCATAGACAGGATAATTCCTCCCAACTTCACTATGACATTTTGAGAATTATCCATCTCACTGTAAACACGTTGCATTATTCATGTCAGCAGGAGACGGTTCCTAAGGGCTGTTTTTAGGATAGCAAGGCCCTAAGAAGCCAACGAGGAAATACATGCCCTGAAATCCGAACGTGTGTCCTCTAAAAATCATTTGTACGTGTCTTCCCCAGACTTACAGGCCAGCAACAGTAGTCATTGTCCACTGGAGGTCAGCCTTGTGCCATGAAAACCTGTGTGGTGAGTGAGACAGTATGTGCTCTGTGATTTCCAGCAGCCTTGGACCCTGAGCCTGCATGTGTAGTGCACAAGCTACCATAAGAGAGAACCTGGTCCAGCTCCCTCAGTGTTGATACAAGATTTGTAGCGTTTTCATTCATTCATTTCTTTTTTCACTGCTCTAAAGTATTCAGTGGTCTGTTGCTGGACAATCTCAGCAAGGGGAGATGCATGATCTGTTCAAATAGAACAGTACAGGATCACAGAAAACAAGGATGCTTCTCAGGTCTAAGCAAATGTGTGAGTTGCACCACACAGTTGGTGAGTCAGGCTTGCCCTGCACATCCAAGCTGGCCTGAAAAATGCTCTTGTTTCAGGGCAATTATTAGTCATCTTGTTTTGTTTCACAGGGTAGTGGCATCATAATTATATACAGATAGCATCCTTTGAATGAGAGACATACCAAAACAAGTACAAGCCCAGATATACCTAATTCAGAGTCATATTCCTTGTCAGTGCAAATAATATTTTCTACCTCATCAAAGAGTATTCTCCTACTCCTTCTGTGAAACCATCCAAGAAGGGGTCAACGGATATTTGATGGGAAACAATACTTGTTGGGAAATAAAATCCTTCAGCAAGATTTTTTCCCCGGTAAATAAACAAATTAAAAAAAATATCTATGCTGCTTTTATGCAGGAACCCACAGGTTGCAGTGCAAACTCAGCTTTGGCTCCACCAAGTGAAGTGATTTCTTGGTAACTCATATGTCTATATAAAAGTATGCATCAGTATGGCCTACACAGAAAATGGATATTGAAGTCCTCCACTGTGATACCGTCAGGTTATTATTGCACATATCTGTCTGTGGCCCAGATATTCCTTACTTCATCTTCATAGTGACTTAATTTAATTTTGCGCATCAGCCACACACACTCATGGAAGCTCAAGAGTGAAACGACAGCCAGCAGTGAACAAGCTCTGTTGGCTCTGTCTATGAGAAGTCTTCAACATATATGTCTTCTGTTTTGCCGTAATAGATAAAGAGCTATTCATTTTCTGCTATTTTTCTAGCACAGCAATAGAATTATTGATCCCCACCACTGGCTTCTTTCCTGTGAATGATCACTTACCCTTTGGTGCTAAACTACAATTATGCATTCTGAACCACCAGAGAATCTCAAGGGTGAAGGAACCTTCTGATTTCTTACCTCTTACTCCTGTTAGTACTCCTGTCTGCATGGCCCTGTGCACCCAACATCTTGTCAGCAAGAGAAAGGCAATCTCCACCTCTCTGTCCTCTTCTCATCATACTCACCTTCTGCCTCAAGGAACAGCAAAGTTCTTAAAGTTCTTTCTGAAGCCAGACAGTTCTTAAAAGGAACTGGGGCAGATGAGGAAAAAAAAAAAAAAAAAGAGAGACAGGGTGGGGACACTGCAATAACTTAGTAATATTGTCTCTCCATAAATTGGAAACAAGCCTACAGTATGGCAATAGCACTGGAGTCATTTCTTGGAAGACATGATCCCAACTGCCTCAGGACCCTTGGCAGCCCAGTGATGACACAGGCAGTCAGAAACCAGTCAATCAATGGGTAGGAACAAAGACAAGAAAACTTGCTTTTGGCAGAGTCCATTTTTATATCAGACATCCTTGCAGAAGCCCTTAGGTGCTGTCATTTTACTGCATACAGGAAACTGTTAAAAGAGCTGCATGCACTCTTCTCAGTATGATCCATACTGGCAAATTAAATACCAATGAGCTTAAGCCAGGGGCCATCCACATCCTTTGCTTTGTACATCCACATCCTTTTTCATCAGCTTTGTATGTTGAGGTGAAACAAGGCTAGTGAGGAAACGAACACAAGCCTCTGCCATTTTGCCTTCAGGATCCACCAACAGAGCTTTGGTGGTGGTTCTCACAAGTCATATATTTTCATTCTTTTTTTGCTTGTTTTAAGGGTAGTGTTGGGGGGGGGTGGAGACTGTTGAACTAGGGATATAGTTAGCTGTCCATATTTAAAGAAGAATTGAAAGGAAAGGGAGAGTTTAGAAATTATCTAGGTAAAAAACATCAGGAACAGGAAGCAGGACAGCTGTTAGTCTCTGTGAGCAGGACCCAACTTCATATGTCTTGGTTAATTTATTACATAGATCTGCCCCGTGCATTTTGAAATCAAGACTTGCTCAGCCTTCCTAGGACTGTCTCTTTCTCCCTCTACCATAACCCAGCTGCCCTTGCTCTCCAGTGCTGCAAGCTGAGTCCTCTTCATGACCCAGTGACAAACTTCTGCCCTGAGCATAACTGGATAAAGTAGTCCCTTTGCTGAAACACTGAAGGATGCTGACTCATCACTCTTTAACCATTCTCTGAGGGAAAAAGATCTTTTATAGATACACTAAAGCAAAAGGGTTTATGGATATTGAGGCGGTTTTGTTAGTTTGATTCTGGCAGAAGCAGCTTTTCAAGCCATTTATCAAGCTGCCTGCAGCTTCCATTTCAAGGCTGATGAAGCTATAATAAACAATGAGCCAAAAAAAAAAAGTCCTTTGAAAGGTGTATCCAGAGCAGTTTAATAAATAAAAGAAGGTTGGGAAAAAGAAGAAAAATCTTCAGTGCAAGTTTTGGTTGTCCTCTGATGTTCATTTTATAGCATAAATTTAAATAAATGAATGAAGAAAGTTGGTTGGTGGAATCACTCATTCTTAAATTCATTCTCTAAAATGTCCTGCCTGTGAATTCATCTTTCTACAGTGGCTCATGTCTTGCCAGCTACCCTCCGAATTGCCACTCTGAAATTTATAAGCATATACATCAGGCTCGGCAGACCCCCTGAGTTTCTTTGAAAAAGTATGTGCATTTCTGATTGATGAAAGCTATGGAAGCTCCCATACAATAGACATCAACACAGCTAAGCACCTGGATGCCAGTTAGCTGAGGTAATCCCAGATATCACCTTATTCCCTTACCACTACCCATAGAGAGGAGACTTTGGAGTTCATCCCAAGCTTTTGTCCTTCACAGAGGAGACACTGCTCCTGGACATCTCCCCAGAGGTCCCATTACTGCATTAGCTCCTGGTGGTTTCTCTGAATATAAGGCCAGCCTGAGGTCACACTGAAATTAAGTGTCATGCACCATGTTCTCTTTTCCATTTGAATTCATGGATACCTGACAAGTTGGGAGACTTCTCCAGTCCTTTGCTGGATATTTTGTGCCATTTATCTCTGGGGTATGGCAAGGAAGTTACTGCATTTCTTTCCAGTTCATTTTGGTCATCAGAGCCCAACAGACATACAGATTGGTGTCCAGGTGTAAGTTCAAACACACTTCTTCCAGAAGCTGTCAACACGTTTCATTAAACTGCAGGAACTCTTCTTTGGGTCTGATTCTTTCTTCAGCTGATTCGGGTTATGGACTTCAGCAGATAGCATTAAAATCCTGTTGCCAATAAAGAAAACAAAGGGAATAATAGACAGAAGATTGAAAGATGAGAAGTGGCAAAAGAATCAGAGAGAAGCAGAGGGAAAAAGAGATAAGCCCAGAGGAAGGGAGACAAGAACTGAAAAGGAAGGAGAGAAAAAAAAGGAAAATTAATAAAGAAATGCAATGCAAATAAATATGAAAGAAGAGAATAAGAGGAGGTAGAAAGGGAAGGAAAGACTAAATTAGGGGGAAAAAGCTCAGAAATATGTATAAAGAAAAATCCTCTCATTTTCACTAATGTTTCACCAGATGGAAATGGTATCAACTATAATAGAACCTCTGAGCTCCAGAATAATAGGTGAAATAATTCAAGCACCACTTTCAGATTAAAAAACAGTGAAGGGAGTTTGATTTCTTTCCCAGTTTTTGTTTTCCTTCTATATATATAGAAAATAACCTCATCCACTTACTCACATTCTGTGGCACATCACCACAAAAATATAAATAAAAGAATGAAACCATCCTTCAGTGCAGACAGAAAATAAATCAGTGCTTTCTCATTATTGCAACTGGGTCCTGTCTTCACATTTATTTATTTTTACATTTTCCCTCCCTCCTTGCACTCTAGAGACCATAACCCATAAAATGTCAGGTTATCAAGTTAACTGTGAATAATTCATGAGATAATTATAAAACATTTACACCAGAACATTATTATCTTGTGACTAAAAAAACCCCCAAATACTTAATGTCTTCCAACATTGATGGCAAACCTCTTGTGACCGCAATGTTCTTTGTAGCTGAAATTAAATTGAATTAATCTTAAATACTGGGTTTGGGCCTACTAGCAGAGAATCACAGAAAAACTACCCCCAGATAACATGGAAACACAAAAATACTTGTATTGTGTGTTTGTGTTTTTGCAAACATAGATACAGGATTCTGACACATGTCCACAAAGCAGATTCAATTGCAGTCTTTCTCCCCCAGACAGACTCTGATGCATAAGGGACATGAGGTTTCATGCTCAAGGGATGGATTCAGTGCATGCTGATGGGTTGTTATGATATACACACACACAGAGCTTTAGGCACAGTGATCTATCTAGGCTGAAGAGACAGAGCTGTGCATGTAGTGAGGAGCTGTTGTGACTTGTGGAGACAGACTATCTCTCATAAGTCCAAACATAAGCATGTGTGGAGAGGACACATGCAGACCTGCTGCATTCTGGGCCATACAGTGAGGGGCTCTGGTAGGATACAATGTTTTCCTCTTCATGCCCTTCCACTGTGAAGAGTAGATTTTCTCCTTTCATCTCAAAGTGGATCCTTGGTCAGATTCTGTTCCCATTACTATAACCTACAGCTTACTTTGAAATTAATATAATAAATAAATTTCAGTTTTACAATGGTGTTATGAAGGTCAAGATTTGACCTTGTATGTGTACCTAAAACTAAGACTGTCATATGTGGCTATAAAGTCTCTTACTAAAGCATCACTGATAATGCAAATGTCTAGTACAACAAGCATGACTGGCTGTTAGGACTTCTGCAGCCTGGATAACAGCTCCTCTGTCACCTTACATCTGGACACAAGGCCAGGGAAGTGTTTGAGAATATTCTCAAGGCCACGCCTTCATTATATGCCAGTGATCCTTGGTTGCCACAATTCTCTTGAGGGTTGTAATAGGCCTATATATATAGATGTCACAAAGGTTCTTGCTTAGTTTACAAAAACTGCCAGCCTGTTGTTAGCAAGATGCAGGTTTTTCAACAATTACTTCTCCACTCCCTCAAGAACACAGGAAAATGGAGCAACAACAAACCAAAACCAACCTAGATAATTGTATTTGTAAACATGGATGGCCATGCTCCCAACAGGAAGCCAGAAAACCTTGGGCTAGCACAGCTAACATCTAGCTACAAACTCTGGGGTAACCCAGGGTAGAAGAACCTCCCTCCAGGTAAATGCCAGAAAGAAAAGTTCTTTCTTGTTCTCCTTTCCCCCTTGCTCCCTTTTTGAAGGCAGTTGATCCACAGTGAAAACTATCTGTGCTTTCTCACATGCAAGTTTGCACTCAGACCAATACACTTAACACTTTTCTACATGGAAGAGAAGGCCAAGGGCTCCTCTTCCTCCCAGCAGTTTATTAAGAGGTCACGTAAGGTAATGCAACAGCTATGCCTGCCTTACAGCCAAGAGCAGCTGTCCCTGCCCTGAGAGGGCTGGAAACACATTGCACATCCTGAACCGATGAACACGTCCCAGGAGATCTGGCACTAAGCTGATGGTAAACAAAACTATCCAGAGTCTAAGGTATTACAGTTTGATTAACCACACGCACCTTTGTAGAAGGATTAGGAGGACTCTATCACTGTGATGTTTGAATCCTAATTGAAAATCAGTCCCTCCTATACACACTGGGATGGTCTGGGGTCTAGATTCTGGGAGGGGAGGTGTGTGTGTCTGTGAGCACCTGCTTTGGAGCAATAAGGGGGTTCGCAGCTCCAGAGAACCATGTTTATCTCTCATCACACATCAGCCCAGCAAATGTATGGAATTGTACAAGATCAATGGACACAGTGGGGCCTGGAGTTTCAGGTATTCTTTTCTGGCTACCTAACTCAGCTACACTGCAACAGGATTTATTATCAAGAGAACGGTAAGCAGTTTGGATTACCAGACTCTTATACCATTTTCTGTCCATGGAGGGAAGCAGTCAATACCTAACTTTGAGCCTATCAGTGGCTCTCTAATTACTTGAGTCCCATTCCTGAGCATTCAGGCTCAGTGATGATGTTAGTGTTGCTATTAGGAAATATCATAATAAGGTAAGATAGATGGAGACCACGAGATGCTGAGACAACCTAGATGGGTGCTATAGAATCTGAAAGTACCAATAGCTTAACTAGTGTTAACCAGGTAGTTACAGAGGCTATAAAGGTAACACCTCTTCAGCTGATTCTTTATAACCACCTGGGCACATCATCCACACAAAACTGCAAAACAGAGCTCTAGCTTCCCACATCAGGACAGCAGCAGTACAAGGAGGATACATTTGCTTATGTTCTTCCCAAATGCCTCTTCCTAACATTGGAGATATTTGAGTGTGAAAGTTTAACAGCGAAAAGAGCTGAAGACTGCAGCATTTATGTCTCTCTGTAAGGACAAAGGAAGAATCAAATCCAAGCTGTTTCTCCTCAAATCATGGATCAATTGAGCAACTCTGATGATGTCACTATCTCTGGCACTGGGACCTAATTCAAAATTACCTCGAATCTGAAAGATTGATTTTCACCATCAGCATTTAATGTCTGCTGTATGTTTCTTTTCCCAGTACAGGGAAAAAAAAAAAGAAAAAAAAAAAAAAAAAAGAAGAGGGAGGCGAGTCAGATTCAACTGTAATTTAACATTCATTTGCATTTTTAAATTAGTCAAGCTATGGACTGTTGCAAAGTAATGACAGAGAATTTTTGTAATAATTAGTCTGCTGGGAGTATAGAAATGGCTGTGCAAGGAGGTTGCACTGAAAGAAGATGCAATACTCAAATGCTCAGACTGGGATCTGCACAGACAAATTTACTCTCACTCATATGGGACCAGATCCAGCTCACCAGACACAGACAGCTACAGTTCAGACAATTTGATCTGCACCAGACACTGACTACAGGCAGTGGAGAGAAGGGGATGTTTTTAGACTATAATTCATCTTATGCTAAAGCAAAAATCTAAATCAGGACAAATTATTAAGAACTTTAGTGAGGTGAGATCAAACTCAACACTGCTGTTTTCAGTAGTATAATCTTAAATTCTGCAGTTTCTTTGTATGCATTAATTTCTTCTCAGTGGGAACCACCCATCTCACCCTCTCTCCCTTCCTTCTGTAGTTCCTACCATGATTGTCCTAGTGCCTGTTATGAGATGTAACCCTCCCCTAACTCTAGTGCAAAGTCCTCATTGCTTCAGATCTGTCCATAAGTGCTCAGGGAAGGAAGAAGTTGGGGGAGGGTCAGGGTGGGAATGAGCTAAAAGGCCTCCAGTTTTGCCACAGGGACCTACCTTCCCTCAGTTCATATATGGGGATACAGCAGCACTTCACTGTACAGTATAAGCTGCTGTATATTCAGCAATCTGACTTGAACTCACGGATTTTGCAATGCATCTCCTGCTTGGTGTTTGATATGGGTGATTATTGTAATGTCTCCTTCCTTGAATGGCAGAACATGGCAGCACTAACACTCACTTTGCTCAGTAATGGAAATAGACCACTTGTGACTAAGCATTACTTCAGAAACACTACACACTCAACCATCTTGAAAGTAACTGTCCATCACCCATTAGATGCTCTCTGTCTTGCATCATTTTGTATTTGCTGTCCTTTGCTTGCCTTGCTCCAAAAGCTGGCATCTGTTTCTCAGTGTGACCACTTTGTTTTGCTTGTTTTCCCTCTGGATGAACTGAAGCACGAGGAACATTCAGTAAATTTCCTGAAGTCCAAATCCTTCACCTGATCCAAAACATCAAATCTCTGTACCTTTGAGTTTTCCAGCTTCATCACTACTTTGTTCAAAAATGTGAATACATTCTCTTCCAAAGCAGCAACACTCAGTCCCAGCAACCCACCATCAGGAATCAATCAATACAATGTATTTGTTGTAGTGATGTAATATTCTCAGTGTGGACAAAAAGTGTAATGATAAAGGGAATAGAAGCTTTCTCTGACCCCTACATCATCTAAAATATTCCTGATATTTCATTACAAATAACATTTGTATCTGTCCATATTCATCAGACATAATGAAAACTGAAGCCAAAATCACCAAATACATAAAACTCAAACACTTGAGGTTAGGTGTCACTAATTATGTACCTATTAACCCCAATGAGATTGACAATTTAAAGAACATATTCACTCAAATCTTGTCTGAACGTATGTTACAGAAAATTGCACACACTAGGCAATTATAAAGGAACAACCAGTTTAGGGCTGTGCTGTGGAATGGTTTGTTATCACTCAAGCATAGAATGGGATTACAGAGCATCATGATTTCACAGACACTAAATCCATAATGGTGTGTCATGTTTATATAAGAACCAACTGGTTTTTAAGTTTTACTTCTTATCTCCTTCAAAGAGGTCCCTATGACTTGAAAATCATTCTACTTGCATCAAAGGTATTAACTGTATGACTGCAAAATACAGACCTTATGATTCTGATAACAAAGCAAACGCAACTGTGTTTCCCTCAAGGATCACGAACATTTACAGTTTTATTACCATGTCACTCTGATTATTGATAAGTATTAATCACAAAGGTACATTTTGCTTCAATATGGACCTAAGTGACTTGATCTAAGCTATCTCTTTTAAGAAGGGCAAGAACATGAAAAATAAAATAAATTAATGGCTTTAGTTATATTGTAGATACCAAGGCGAAAATGTGCATCGTAGTCACTTGTGCAACTTTTGGGACTGGTATTTCTGGAATGTGTTTATCCCTTTGAAGTGTTTGATATATTAAGTGATATCAGTTTGACTCATCACATCATTGGGTCTCAGCTATGACAAATAGCACTGCCTTAGAAAGTTTGGGTTTCTTGCTCGCTCACCCTGTCATTTTGCCACTAGTCACACGTCCAAATTAAGATGCAAGTGTTGTCACAAATCTGGGTTCTTTACATGGTGTGTAAAAAACAATTAACACACAGAGTCAAAATACTTGTTTTGTTCCAGTTCTGTGCAGAAAAAGGTACTAGGCGATAATTTGCAAAGCTAGCATAAACCTTCAGAGGGGTTGTAAGATTTTATAGTTTACAACAAAGAAAAGGTGCACAATGCTTGTTCATTGGTCACCTTTTGGTCATCTAACAATATCCTTCTGTGCCTGGTCTGACTAGTGGCTAGTTCCTTATACAGAGGCAGTCTCACATTAGCATGTAAGGTCTCCACCTAGGGGTGTGATTGTTATCATGCTGATTATTCTTAGGTTACTTTAGATTGCCCTCAGGAGATCTTATTTCCCCCTTTCCCAATCCAGTCCTCAGGAGGTGATTCATCTAATTGGAATTTAGCCCATTCCCATCTTACCTGCTTTACTTTCAAGACCACAATTTCTAGATTATGATTCTTTACTTTGAGGACAGGTAAGGACTTCCTAGGATCTTGTGTGCATTTTCCCTCAAGAAAGTAGCTATAGGGTTTGTGCTATACGGCTGTGGTGTAGGCTTTGGAAGGGTTTTTAACCTTCTAGTAACATTGACAGCAAACCTGTCAATGCTACTGAACTCTGAATAAGATTCTTCTCAACTGAGCTTAGGCAGCTGACCTGTAAGATGTCTTTGTTTCTATTGTAGTCACTGAATAGAGAAATACCTCCCAAGGACTGTTTGTCCTATCCTAACATGGCTCAAGAGAATTCTGAAAGCATCATTCTCTTCCTACTAACTACAAAGCAAATCTATACACTTTCTTAGACCAGAAACTAACTTTTAGACAGTTACATTTAGACTAGATTGAGTACATTCAAAACATCTTTGTATATTTGCCTCCATACATAGGAGTGTATTTGACACTGTCTCCCACAGCATCCTCATAGCTAAACTGAGGAAGTGTGGACTTGATGACAGAGTAGTGAGGTGGGTTGTGAACTGGTTGAAGGGAAGAAGTCAGCGAGTTGTGGTCAATGGGGCAGACTCCAGTTGGAGGCCTGTATCTAGTGGAGTCTATCAGGGGTCAGTACTAGGACCAGTACTATTCAACATATTCATCGGTGATCTGGATGAGGGAACAGAGTGCATTGTCAGTAAGTTTGATGATGACACGAAACTGGGAGGAGTGGTTGACACACCAGAAGGCTATGCTGCCATTCAGAGAGACCTAGACAGGCTGGAGGACTGGAAGGCAAGAAATTTTATGAAATTCAACAACAGCAAGTGTAGAGCTTTACACCTGTGAAAGAACAACCCCAAGTGCCAGTACAGGTTGGGGACTGATATGTTGGAAAGCAACGTAGGGGAAAGGGACCTGGGGGTTCTGGTGGACAGTGGGATGACCATGAGCCAGCAACGTGCCCTTGTGGCCAGTGGCATCCTGGGGTGTATTAGAAGGGGGGTGGCTAGTAGGTCAAGAGAAGTCCTCCTACCCCTCTACTCTGCCCTGGTGAGGCCACATCTGGAATATTGTATCCAGTTCTGGGCTCCTCAATTCAAGAAGGACAGGGAACTGCTTGAAAGAGCCCAGTGCAGAGCCACAAAGATGATCAAGGGAGTGGAACATCTCCCGTATGAGGAAAGGCTGAAGGAGCTGGGTCTCTTTAGCTTGGAGGAGATTGAGGGGTAACCTCATTAATGTTTATAAATATATAAAGGGTGAGTGTCAGGAGGATGGAGCCAGGCTCTTTTCAGTGATGTCCAGTGATAGGACAAGGGGCAATGGATGTAAACTGGAACATAGGAGGTTCCACAAAAACAGTAGGAAAAACTTTTTCACTGTGAGGGTGACAGAGCACTGGAACAGGCTGCCCAGAGAAGTTGTGGAGTCTCCTTCTCTGGAGACTTTCAAAACCTGCCTGGACACATTCCTTTATGACCTGCTCTAGGTGATCCTGCTCTGGCAGGGGGGTTGGACTAGATGATCTTTCGAGGTCCCTTCCAACCCTAATATTCTGTGAGTGAATTCATTCTAGCTGTTTATTCGAATCTTTTTGCAAGAGCTCTTTGGAAGGGACACTATTTTCAGACAGAACCAAACTAATCCAGATTCAGACTCAGGAACTATCAGAAAACATCAGCAGCCTTATAGATGTACAATCCCAGCTAGTCCTGTGATTGTGATAGTGTCTTCCCTGTGAGACAGTAGACTGATAGGGAAAGCAGGAGAAAAAAAAAAAAAAAGACAGAAATGAAACAGAAATGGAGCTTCACTCTGCACCAGTTCCTTGGTGAGGATAGATCTGTATTATAGCATCTCTTTCTGAAAGACTGGATTTTAAGAAAGTTTTTTAAAAAAACCATCTCTAACCACTCAAAGGTTGCCCACGCATTTACACAGGATATTTCTTTGTCAAGCATCTCCTTTTGTTCCCAGCGTGGTGCTACAGCTTGAATATTACATTGCAAAAGGTGCAGAAGGGGCCAACACCTGGTGCCCTCTGACATTTTCTGACAATGCCTCAGACCTTCACCCGCTGAGGCATAGTTGTCTATGATCATGTCTGATGGATATTTCCATATGTGTAAACAGCACTGCAGATACCCCGCTGTCCCAAGAAGTACTTTTCCATAAAAATAAGATCCTGTAAAAACTATACCTTTAAACAACCACCACTCTGAAATAGCCCCTGTCTCTTTATTTTACAAAATAAAGGCTTGAGCGTTCATTCTCCTGAGCCTAAGGCTTTCTGCTGTGTTATCTCTGATTGTCTTGGAAACCCAGCTCACCCTGAGGCCAACTATTAACATCTTTCAGCATAACAACAGCTTTTATTGTCCCACTATTTCACATGCATCCTGTCAAGACATGCAGATGAATGAGTTACCAGGGGGTAAGTTTGGGTATAAATTTTTACAAGGCCTCTACTCCATCATAATTGTCTGTATTCTATTCTCATTCTTCAAGCTCAACCAGATGTGCTTGGAAGGGATTCGCCTTCAGGGAAAAGCAAAACAAAACAAAAAAAGGTTGGCTGCTTTGCATCTGCTCAGTGATTCGTCTTCAGGAAAAACAAACAAACAAACAGAAAAAAGGTTAGCTGCTTTGCATCTGCTTGGTAGAAACAAAGAAAAGGGTGTCCTGGGGCTTCTTGTGGAGAAGCTGATATCCTGGGAGGTCACCCACTGACCTTCCCTATTACTTCCTTCTGTAGCCCCTATTATGCCTATTCCAGATGTTTAAAATTGTTTAGTGAAAACATGAAGCCAGCTATTTAGTTTGAAAGACAACTTTCATCAAAGTAGCTAAAGTATTTCAGTTTGAGGGAAACACATGATCTGGGAGAAAATATCAAGTGTGGTTTTCTATGCTAAAATTCTTGAAACTCTGCACATATGAACAACCAGCCATAAAGGACATCCAGCTTACATCACCAGAAGACTCTTCTCCATGCCTAGCTATAATTTTTCTCCAGAGACACAACCCAAGAACATTTGACTATTTGCATTTTAGCATGTGCCTCAAAGCTTTTATGAGCATGACTATGATGGTTAGTGGGTATGATTTGCCCACATTCCCAGCTGACAGCCAGGCCAGCAACATCTTATGGTTTATACATGCTTTCTGATCCTTTTAATATTTAGTGGATTAACTAAGAACCCTTTAATGGCTCCAATAACTGTTGTGTTTTCAATAAGCAGCAAGTACTTGAAAACACTAAATACTCATTATAACTAGTAAATGGCAAAACAACGACAGGCAAATATTAGAGAACCTCTCACCTAGTTGAGGGAAATATGCCACGAAAGGTGTTCATCTCTGTAATTCAGTTCAGTGGAACCTTTTAACTTGTGGTGCTATTTCATCGGTAATGAGAACAATGCTAAAAAACTGCCAAGTCCAGCTTTGCCAAAACCAGCTTGTACGCACACTTAACTTAGTGTTTACCTGTTAAGTAAGTACACTGACTTCAGTCATCTTCAGCTAGCCACCAGTAGCATTGCTTACTTTATTCTTTCTGATTACTTAGGCATTCCAAAATGCTGGAATTGCTCCCTGATAATTTGTGAATGCCATGTGCTGACCTAATAATTGCAGTGCTTGATGTATTCATGTTAGAAAATTAAAATGTGGGGAGAGAAGCAACAAGAAGAATCAGGCATCCTGAGTATAAAGCTTGCTCGATGTGTGCCACTTAATGCATACAACTCCAGGACGCTAAGAGCCACATCCAGGAAATGAAAAGGCTGTGCATGAGAATACCAAAACCACCTGCCTGGGGTCTTACACCACCACTGTAGAAATGTGACTGATATTGGATTTTGTTTCTCTTTTAGTTTCAATCTACAGATGACTGTAGCTTATAGGAACAGAAAAAATATAATATTCCAAGTCTGTGACACTGTTATTATAATTTGCAAAAAAGGAGCAGCAGATTAAAGGATGATACAAAACCCTCGAGTTGGATTCCCTTTCTGTCTTATATTGACATAAATAACATGCAGGAATGAAAAAAATCTATATTAGAAGAGAATTAAAACACATTATCAATTTGCATTGCTAAAGTGGTACAAGACTTTCGAGGCTTAGTCATAAAATTGTTCCCCCCCGAATTTCCTCTTTTATACTTATAACCTGTCTTAGTCAAATTCTCTTCCTTGTTCAGGTTTCACTAACAAAAAATGACTCAGCTACACGTTTTAGAGTTTTGCCCCACTGTAGAGATTAATAGGTTTTGCTCTAAAACTAATGTGCCTTGTTCAGAATGGTGCTAGAATTGTTGATGTTTAAGGACAGATTGGACGTGCAGACACAGAGGAACCCACTGTAGCTTAACAAGAATCACATCAATCTCAGGAAATTCTGAACCGAATATACTCATAGAGTAGAAAATATTATGGAGGAAGATTAAACCTGCTTGCCCTATTCTTATTCTTCACCAGGTATCTACTTATGGCTCCTGTTGAAGACTCATCACTGATGCTGTCAAGCTACTCTGAAGGCTCAAAGATACCCATTCTTCAACAGCTAACAATTTACAGACTCCTTTGCACCGTCAACATCATCTACACATTGCAAATCTGATAAGAAAACCGAAGATGTTGAAGATTATTTACCAGAAAGTAACTTTCTGCATTCCTGCCAATTCCATCAGCAGTAAATAGAGATAAAACACTGTACAAATTACAGACCTGCCCCTTTGCAGAATAGTTCTCAAAGTTTTTTCGTAAACTGGATGTGTTTCATAAGATGGACAGAACAAATTCCAGCATACTAAGTTCAGACATTTTATGGCGGAATGAAGATGTGTTCCTACAGGAGTAAAACACCTAACTGACCCATAATCTATCAAAGTAACATTAGAGAATAAAATTCCTAGTATAATTTGTTTGTAAATCATTCCTGTGCTACTAGAACCTAGGAATCTGAGTATTTGAGTGTTTATTCTGAGTAAATACAGTGGTTCAGCTATATTTGAACTCTTTGGTTGGTACTTGGAGGGGAAAGATGACAACTGTGCACAGTGATTTATTTCTCTACTTTACTTGGATTGTAAAGGTGTGAAGACAGAGCTTTGAAAAAGAAGTATTTCCAGTAGCAAACAAACACTGTGTAAGTGCTGTCCAGGAAGTGGCCAGGAAGCAAGTGGCCAGGACAGAGAGCTAGGCTGGAAATTTCCTTTTCCTGAGACTTGTTTCCACATTCATTCCTCCAGGAAGTAATAGCAGGGCCATCACGAGATTTCTGCAGCTCTTCATATCTCACTCTGTGCCAGAACAGTGACCTCAGTGACAGCAGACAGGAAGCAATACAGTAATAGCCTCCCTGTGCCATGACTATCTTTCCATTAGCAGAAATGCATAAAAAGAATAGCCGAGGTTCACGAAGTGCCATGTGCATAACCAAAGCAGACAGAGACCTTTAATCCTAATGAAAGATGTTCCCAATATACAATGAGGTGCTAAAATCTGTTAAAAGGGAAAAAGAGGGAAAGGTAAAATTTTGCAACACACTGTTCTGCTAAGTTATCACTGGAAGTCTGGAAACACTGGGTTCTGACTGCAAATTTGTTTATGGAAACATGGCTTCAGGTAAAAAAAAAAAAAAAAAAGAAACAAGAATTAAAGTTATTCTTCCCCTTGCTTTCCAAAAGTACAAATTGATTCAGACAAGCAGTGGCCCTAACCCCAGAACTAAATCCCCAGCATGACCATTTGAGTGAGCAGACAGACAACTACACATATTTCACTGCATACGTGCCTTCTCCAGACAGAAGCCCCAATGAATGGGAGATTCCTCACATACTGCCTGCAAGATCAGAAGGTATTTAGCATGCAGACACACTGGCATACACACTCCTGCCCCACTGCTTCAGCACGTATCATTTATCTCTTTTAGAGAAGAAGCTACAAACAGAATAATGCCTGGACAGGTTGCACTGGGTCCTCTTGTTTCATGATACATTACGTTGTCCCTGAACCTCCACTTCCAGTCCACCAAAGAATTTCAGCTATCCTCTTGCTCAGAGGAAAGAGATAGGTCTAACTGAGCACAGCAATCATAATCCACTGCTATTGCCTTCTTCTCTGTCTGCAGCACATGGAGCTCGTTTTAATTTTAAAATCTTCTATTAAGTTCGTCTCCTGCACATTTAGGAGACCACCAGCTGGTCCCTGTAGCATAAAGACTACTTAAATGAGATTAAGATACTGTTCTTATGTAGCCTGTTATCTACATACGGGTAAGCAAAGACAGGCAGGGCCAGAGGAAGATACTTCAAGAAGCAGCTTAAAATCCTCCAGTATATCTTAGTGTTTTCAATAAAACACCTCATCTTATTTGACCTGGACAAAGACTTTGGATTTTCAAACACTGGTGCCAATTAAGATTTGATCTGAATGAAGATTATGGAGAACTGGTGGGTAGCAGGGATCTATATGATCTGATTAATCAGAACTATTAATTACTGTTGCTCTGTTTGGACAGTGTTGTCTAGAACTGTATTTTTGAAGCACATATTCTTGATGGTATGTCTCTTCTGATTAGCCCTTCAAAAGAATATTCACGTAAGTTGGAGCTGCAGCATCTCTGCTGAAGTATTCTGATGATATAATGGGTCTTTATAAATATATAATTTGCCCAATTGAAACAAATCCAGCTATTTAGGGTAGGTCAGAGTGACAAGTTACTGTACCCTTACTAACATAATTTTTTCTATCTCTTAGGTCAGAGAGATCCTGTTGAAAAGCGAAAGCACTTTGTAGTTGCAGTTTTCAAAACAATGACACAACATGGTTTGCTGATAAAGCAGAGTAGGGCATTGTTTAAAGGTTTACCCAGGGGGCACCAGCTGTTTTCTAAAGTACTGCTAAATGACAGAAGATACACTTACACACAATACAAGGAAAGACCAAGAATAAAACCTGGAAACATTTTACTTGTAAATAGCAGCACAAACACAGAAAAACCCTGTGAGTCCACAAATAGGATACTGATGGCAGAGAGACATTCACCATCATATATGGCACTTTGTCAAGAAAGGAAAGCCTCAGGAGGAGGAGGGTATGAGACAGCAATTATTTCATCCTTTATCAATATTCAACAACCAAAGATGCTGATGTTCATGCTTACCTTTTCATCCACTATTTCCTATCACTTTTTCTTGCTAATACTGCAAACAGCAACTGCTTTTTGCAACATTGTGAATTATGTTACTACTTAGATTAAATGAGAGCTAGGGGCAGAGAAGTATTAAATGTAGAGATGATACTGTTTTAACAAACTGTTGGCCTTTGTCATAAGTAAGCTATCATGCCTAGACCCAACAAAATCCATCAGGAGAACAGCAGCTTTGCCAGCAGCTGTTACAAAGGGAACAGGGAATAAGTTTAAGTCAAGGAAAATAACTTCTATTGGTACTAGGCAAATTCACAGATGGTGGAACCACCAGTGGCAATAAAAAAAATCGAGACCACATGCAACCACTCACAATAGCTTTGACCAGAATGGGAGGGTGAGCAGAAAGCAAGCCACTTGAGCTTGTTTCTTTGCTTGGCCTCCTAGATGTAGCTGTTGTGGAAAAGAGTAGCAGAAAAGGGAAGCAAGGCATGACAGCATATTAACAACAATCAATATGTTGGACCTTTTTTACCTATATCCCTCAAATCTGCATTGCTGATGCTGTGAAAGTCATGCCATCCACAATCTGAGGGCAAGGAGCCAGCAACTCAAAAGACAGAGGAAAAAAGATGTACATAGCAAAGGGGGCAGAAGACGTGACAAGGAAAAGGAAGCAGCAATGACCTGATCAAAAATAAATGGAGAAACACTTGCCTGAATGGACCTTTGGTCTGATAGCATTTGTGAGTTCTCATCACATCCGTCAGGTCTCCAGGACAAGGAATTCCTTGTACAGCATGAGCAAATTAGTCCAGTCTCCAGTTGTGACTAATGCCTGGTAGAAAGCCATACAGGTGAGAAAGCATGAATGCAATACAGCCAATTACGCACTGAGGAAAACAGGGAAAAGAAACAAATAAAAGTCTCTGAACCTGCAGGTGTCAACATAAACCCAAAAGACTGATAAACTTGTTTTCTTAATGTGGGGCTAAAGCATGGTGAGCACAGAGAATGGGAGTGATTCTTACAGCAACTGCTTGCAGGAGGTCAATACATAGCACAGTGGTCACCTCAAACATTTATGTGAAGGTAGCAGTTAGATTTGTTTTCTCATTTTTTACCTGCAGTGAAGCCTGTGATAGCAGCCACGTGGGAAGTGCCAATTACCTATCTGCCAGTGGTTGCAGCATGCTGGATCCCTTCAGCACCTCATCTCAAGAACCCAAAAGCCAGGTCAGACAGCCTGAGGCTGAAGACACTGAGGAAAACCTGTGTGTACTGAAGCACAGGAGGAGACTACTACCTTATGGACTGATCTCAAAGGTTGGAAAGCCCCAAATCTATTTTATTCTCTCAGTTCACTTAAGCACAATTCAACCCACTGAACTGAGCAGAAGCACAAACATAGCAGAAGGACTGATGCAGTGGAGTTGAGCATCATTGCAAACAGTAACAGGGACAGATTCAAAACACCACCTTTGAGACCTGCTGTTACAAGGTACTGTTGTGGGGGTGAAACAAGAGAGACTTCAGAGCAGCAGCATCTTGCTGTTCCTGATGAAATGAAGTCTTAGTGCCCACTGAGACTTACTCCGTGTTCTGCTGTTGAAGTACATTTATTACTGCACTCTCGACAGTGTTTTTGCGCCTGTCTGATAAGACATGGAACGGCTTTGTCTGCTGTATCTGATCTTGCATTGCCACATGACACACAGGAACTGATCCTGCCAAACCAAAATGGTCCACACAGCCCAGCCAAGAACTACAAAAAGCCAGTGCATTTCCCATCTCGGAGCAAAGGAAAGCCTGGAGGAAAGAGATGCTTTTCGTTGTTTTCTGCAGTGATTTTTTTTCAAATTTTTCACTCATTCCAAGCTCTAAATACATGCAGGGTCAAAAAACTGTCCTTGGGATTTGGAGAAGTGACCTTGATCAGCGACACAGCCAATATGAATTGCCCCCATTACAGTCTTTTGCTCATTTAGTCTTCTTTCTCCTTCAAGCAAAACCCAACAGAATTTACTACTACCAATTAACTTTTCCCCCTCCTATTTTATTTTATTTTATTTTATGTGTTGTCCCAGCCTCCCCTCTCAGAGGTGTTTCCCTGGGGAAATTCATGTCCCTTGTACTTTTTACTCTGTGTGCATAATAGAATGTTATCTGCATAATTTATCTTTCACTACATGTTGTCTTCCTTCTGGCTAAGTGCTTTTCTAAAATAAATATATATACTCATCATTTACACTGACAAAAATTGCCAACAAGCTTTTCCTATGTGAGAACTCTATAACATCCAAAACCCAAATCACCAAGAATATCTTAGCTAAGTCTTTTAGGTCAAATGCAACTGTAAAGCTGATCTTCATCCTGCCTTTCTGCATTCTTCAGTGTTCCATTCTTTCCGTAGATGTAATGAAACCCTCATAAGAATGAATCCAGTTAAAATTTGGAATTGAAATGCAACCCACAATGCAAGGGAATTAAATGAGATAGGTCAAAAAAACAAAACAAAACAAAACAGCCTGCCTCATCACACCTCTGAATGGCAGGGTATGAAACAACAGCAGGTCTATAGGACTGGGAAGGGTGGGAGCATTGGTCATGGATGACTTAGCATGACCATAGCATCCAGACTACATATGGCAGAGATGCTGCTTCCATGCAGCATGCTTTCAAGAAGCACAGCTGCCAGATAGTACACACTGCAGCTCACAGTAAGCAGGGGAGCTGACAAAGCATTTGACCATATCTTGAAGTTAAATGTTCTGAGGCTGTTGTGGTCCAGTCAACACAATCTTCAGTGAGATTCTCTTGAGCATGAAGACAGCATGGGTCTTTGCTGATACTGCTGAGATATCCAGGTGTTTATAGCTATGAGCAATAAAATTTAAGAGAAAAACAACAAAACAGATTATTTTCTATTGCAGCCTGAGCATTCATAGCAAATCTGAATCACAGCCTATTAGTGTGAAAACATGTTCTGAACACTGGGAGAGTTAAAAATCTTTCCTCTTCATACAATTTACCATGAGACTACATCTACAGAAATAAAAGTGAATTCAGCATTTCCACATTTCTTCCCATTTTCCTTTATGACAATTTCAAAAGTGGCCCAGTTTTTCTTCTTAGAACAACACTGTTATAGTCCCTGTTTTGTACAATCCTTCCCATTTACACCAGTTCATAAGCAAGTTCAGAGCCTAAGGTTAGAAGGTACTAGTGTAACATCATCCCATGTAAGGACTGAGCTGGAAGCTTTAAATAATAGGCAAATCCAAGAACAAGGTTTGGAATTTCCTCTCAAATCCCTCATATTTCTACTTTCTACAGATATCTTTGGATGGGCTGACTTGACCTTGGAGATTCTAGATCTTTCCAAGGGCCATTTACATGTTCCTAAGCACAGGTGTTTCATATCACTTCAGATAATCAAAGGTCTCTCACCTGACTTCTGAAAATGCTGGGTCTCCAGATAGCCCAATACAGAGGTCTCTGATACTCTTAGGAATCCACAGTTGCATTGGACATGCAGTCACATAAATCTTTCCCTAGATGCAGACCTGTCTTTGTGATGGCTACTGTTGTGTTGAGTGGTTCTCAGGCTTTTGTTAGAGGATCACACCAGCAGATTTGTGCCAAATCAAGAGCACCTGACTAGATGCAGGGCTGAAAGTCCTCCAGACACTTTGCTGTTACATCCATAGTGTTCCCATTTATGCATTTTTATAGTATCCCCTTTCTGATTTCCTTAGATCAATCTACATTTCTTAGGGGAAGAATCTGAGTAAGGAGGTGGAAAATTAGCTTCACTAACTTACTATTAATCCCTTGGTACACTGTTGCAAGAATAATGGCCTTGTTTAAGGAGCATCACTGTCAGGTGATCTTTTTTTAATAGGATTCCCACAGTGCAATAAGAAGTGCCCCTTGTATCTTAAAAAAAAAAAAAAAAAAGACAATACAGGAGGAGAAACCTCAATCTCAACAGATTAAATTTAGATTTTAGTGGAGACATGTAGAACTAGGAGCATGTCACCTGTTGGAGTCATCTGTAAAGCCCTGAAAATAGGAAAAAAAAAAAAATAATTCTCCTCTCTTCTTTGATAGTAATGCAAAATGTTGATGTGAATTTTTGTGTTTTAGCAGAAACACTCAATCCAGACTCAAAATCTGTGGAAAATTGACCTGGTTTAATTACAGATCCTTTGGTAATCTCTGAGCCTTTGAAGGTCCTACTCAGGGAAGTGAACACAGAAACACAAACTTGGAGGAGAGCCTGCAGATGACCACAATGGGAAGGGGAAGAAGTGAGACAGGTTTAACCCAAAACACACTAAGACTTTTCAAAGCTTCTCATCTCCTCTCGAGATCAGCTGTTCCTTACAAACCTTTCTCTGAAGTTAGAAGCCATAAACAAGGACTTCCTTAGATGGAAGAAGTTTCATCTCTGTCCTTGTCCTGCATCATTCTCCCTTAATAACAAAAAGTCTCTCTCATGTGCTCATCAGAGCCAAGATGGTATGAAACATGATCCTCTGCCTCCAAGGCCACTATCAGGACTTAAACTTGGATTGATCTTTGTCAAAAATTCTGTGCACATCTCTATCACATTTATGTCAGCCTCAGAGTAGGATCCAACACAGGTGTCCTTCAGGCAGATGAAGTCACTGCCCTTTCTTCTTTGATTTTCTCTGTGCTTGGTCAATAGTGCATTATTAGTAATGGAAAGAAGGTGTTCCTATGCTGTTTCAGGGCAGGGATAAGTCTGCTAGCCTGGCCCTCCTTCAGAGTACACAAAAGGAAGTTACAATAGGAAAAGGTGAGAAAAGCAGTCAGCTCGCTTCCATTTGCTCCACTGGAAGCTCATGTCTGGTATCACCCATCTCACCTCTCAGGGGTCAAAAGTATCAGAAATCCACCTCCAAGCACTAATTTCAAAGTCAAGAACTGTGAGACTAGGAAATCATAATGTTGTGCTGATTCCTTGGCAACATTTATCAGCATCCACTCAAATGCCAACACTCAAAGCAAAGACTGATCTATGTATGATCAATTTAATAGTACTATCTGTCCTAGAGATTTAACGATTTGAAGAAGGAAGCTGAGTTGTAATAAAACTTAATAACACCAATTTCTGCCTTAGTTAAAATTGTCTTTGTACAAGTATATGGTGAAGATGGGAATATGTCATGAGTTGTAATTGAAAATAACGGATTTCTCTCCCTTCGCCTGTATCAGTAAGACCCCAGTTTCATTCTGATTTCTCTCCCTTCGCCTGTATCAGTAAGACCCCAGTTTCATTCAGCTTTGGGCACTGGACCTCAAAAAAAAAAAAAAAAAAAAAAAAAGGAACAATTGCAGAAATTCTAGAAGAGAGAAATGTGAACTGTCAAATATCAAAGACAATGGTCTACAAAGGAGAAATGAGGGAGCTAGTGCTTTGGACAGAGAAAAGAAAAACAATGCAAAGAGTATGAGAGCCATCAATTGTATAAAGCTGTTGGAAAGAGAAAGGAAATAATCTGTTTGCCATGACCAGGATGGCTAGCACAAGAAATAATGGGGTTGAGTGGCAGAAAGAGATATGCGAGCTACACATGAAGAAAAGCTCCCTAGCAGTGAGGGGAGTAGAGGACTGGAGTGGATTGCCTGCAGCACGGTAGAGTCTCACTGTTGGAGGCTTTTAAAGAACAAATATCCATCAGAAATTATATATATAGATAGCTGCTCCTTGCTGAAGGGGGAGGAAAATGGATAAAGAAACCTCATAAAGCCCTTTGTCCTCTCTTCTTTTTCTGATCTTATAAAGCTACTAAAGAGACTCCAGCCCACTCAAAATCCCAAGGACACAGTCAGACAGCTATAACAAAGCTTCCTGCAGTGAAATTCCAGTTCTCCACAAGCCAGAGGGCTGCCTAGAATAACCCTCAATATGTTATACCAAGGCAGCAAGTGAACCTCTGCCACTTCATTTTACATGTTTAAACAGTGGACTACCTTCCATTAGTAGAATTAGCCTCACTGATATCTCAAAACTACCTGCATAGTTAAGGTTAGGTGTGTCCTTGCTGAATCAGAATCTAACCACAGCACTCAGTCCCAGGTCACTGAAAGAAGCTCCTCTGCTAATACAAAACTTTGCAGTATAGAAATTTCTATATCCTGAAGTTGCTTCATAATCTAACACAAGGGAACAGTCCTGCCATTATCAGATAAGGGACCTAAATGAGAAAGGCAACATTCCCAAGGTCCAGAGCCGGTGCCCCCTTGATTACTGCAGTATAAATGTATTATTGTTTGTCAGACTGATCTTTCTCAGTCTCTTTCTTCGTATCAGTGGTAGAGATAGGAGCTCTCTGGGGTCCTCTGAATGTAATTACTTTAGTAGTAGGGAAAAGTTTTTATTTCATTCAAGGATGCTGTTGTCTGCAGCCTTAATTTAGTCACTTTTATCCATATTATGAGGAATGTGGACTCTACTAGGAGTTTTTCCAAGTGTATCTTGAGAGTGAACTTCATGCTGCCAGCTATGAAGGAGAAACAAAGTTTGCTTTATCTGCTTGCCTGAAGACAGGAGATCCCTGTGGAGTAGTCCCTGAGGTCTCTCTGACCAGTCACTGTATGTCACCCTTGGTTTGCTCACTTACAGTGGGATAAGCATTTTTCTACATTGCAATGGTGCACAGATCAGCTGGTGATCCAGGTTTCACCATTCAGTACATGAAAGGGAGTATTGCACAAGGAAATTCCAGGAAGCCAGTGGCTGTAAATATTTGCATAGTTGTGTGCTTACCCCCCAGATAAATTCAACAGCACTCTATTTAAGGTCATAGACTTGCCACATTAGTACTGAAGTCCTCTCCTTTTACTTTATTAAAATCCTCAGGCAAGAGAGATCATGTTTAACCTTAGCATCAGTCTGTTTCAAACAGCATATAGTAATGCTGAACAAGTTGGAAGGAGAGGTATTTATTTGTGTGGTACTATCAAATTTGAGGTCCAAAGACTGAAATCCTACTCTTCGCAGTACTGTGTACATATTGGTTAATATGCTTTGCCCTGGGATAAAAATCGCATTGAGATATTCTAGATGGTGAAAGTAAATATTATCATGTGAAAAACAGTGGGGGGTGGGGGTGGGAGGGAATGAGGCAAAATGAGAGAAGGAAAAGACGAGAGAAATTAAATTATGTATGCAAGGACACTCAGGAAACCCATGTCACAGCAGGGAAATAAATTCACACCTGTTCTATTCCAGCTCAGCACCTTTCCTACAAGCAACCTCCCTTAGCGTGTTTCATTTGTGGTCAAACCCCTGAAAGGGCAAAAGAAGAAACAAGAAAAGGATATATTGCAGGATCTTTAACCCCACTATATAGTACTTCTCATGAGGTCCAGGTAGTTAAGCTTAGTCTACAATAAAGTATGACAGAAAATATTGCAATTTAAATCAGGAGAGGCAGTCAGCAGGGGAGGGGAGATAAAGGTGAGTCCTGAAGCACACAAGCCAAAGGAGACAATATTGAAGGGAAAAAAAATAAAAGCTGTGAGCCATAATAACAGCTTTTCTTAACAGAACTTAACTAGGTTAGAGTGACCTCTGAGAGGTGCCAGAATTTTAACAGCCAAATTCTAATGTGAAGGATTATGGATATTTCTGTATAAATTGCCCTTGTTATACATAGACCATTTTGCTGAGCACAATGTTAATTTTGCAGCTCCGCTGGAGCAGCAGCTTATAAGAAGATAAACAGAAAATGATGCCTTTAGCAGCTGATGGATACCTTTGCTAAGAGGGATGATAAAACCATTTATAGGACAATATTAAAAGCATAAGGAATGGACCAGCTTTTTTGAAGCACTGCTCTGAATAGGGTGGGAGAAGGTGGCAATAGATGGGAAAAGACATATTTTCTTCACTTTGCTTTTTACCCATCCCAGAGCTGTAACAAAGAGTTCTTCTTGAGCTGCATGTTCTTCTCTGAATTTCCTTTCTTGTGTAATTCTGCAGCAAGAACTGTTGAGTGAATTCCCATCTGAGGTTAAATCTGGGGTATGATCCATGGTGCTGACAGAGCAGGAAAGGTGAAATTGAAGAGAACTGAGGCTTAACCCGTTCTAGGAACATAAACCAAATTACACTGGAGTGGTAGAAACAGAGGGAGCTCATAACTCCCTTTGTTTCCAGCCTCTGAATCTGTGGACTTCTTTACCTTTGTGTTTCATTCAGCCTTAGCAAAGGCAATGAGGGTAGAGAAAAGGGAAAAAGGAAAGGGACATCAGGATCATCAGGTTCAAGCAAAGTTTAAGAACTCCCACAACCCTAGCCCCAAGTCTCAGGAGTGTCAGTATATGCACTGTCTCCATCTGTGCCTAGGCCAGTCCTTCACTGCGGAATGTACCCACTTCTTAAGGGACTGCAAATGGGACAGGAAGAGAGAACTGGGAGCCAGAAAGTAAACAGTGACTTCCCAAAGCACCATCCTCAAAAACTCTGCGGCCATATCTCAACAGACTTAGGATTTGACCTGCATCAGCTGTGGCACAGGGTTGAGTGAGCAAGAAGAGCAGCTACTTGAGACCAAACACTAGAATATCAAGATGGAGGAAGAGGTACTAATTTGTGCCTGGTGGGGTACATGTCCCCCTGCCTATCTGGGTCAAGTGATTATAAACTCCAAGATCACCCAGCCACAAACTTTCTCCTTGCCTGTCAGTTCCACTTGGTTTAACTCCAGGTATTAATGATCTAAAAATGTACATATCTAAGAATTAATCATATATTAAAAAAAAAAAATTCAACCATATATTTTCCTTTCTATCTTTGTCTCTTATTAGCTCTTTTTAAATGTGAGACAAGTGACTAGCATTCATTCTGATTAAAAGTAAAATTTTTTTTTTATTTTTTAAAGAAAAAGGATAGTATTTTGGTAGCCACACTTCAATAGCTCCAATAGATTTACTGACCCAAAATGATAGAGCTGAATTCAGTGGCTCACAGCAAGGTAATATTAGCTCAGGTATAATCCCTCAGAACTCCACCTGGACACAGTCATAAATTGCTGCCTCCATTACAGCTTTGCCAATACAATTTCCACACTGGCTGCACACCAGCTTTATTGTAGTATAACGCACATTTCACAGGAGTACAGCAGGAATGACAGAATGGGGTTAGGATGCTAGAAAAGCCACACTATTTTTTCATCCCAGGAGTTGCAAAAGGAGGTATGAAAGGGAAGGGCAAAGACACCAAAGGCTCGGCTCTAGGCTGCTGCTGCAACTGAATGAAGAGAAAGACAGACAGAAAAGGGCTGTGCTCACTCATCCACTCTAAAGGTAAGAAAGTTTCTCAGAGATATTTCCCACTAGTCTTTCACTTATTATGCATCAAGGACAGAGCTGTCTCCGTTTTATTGCACTCTGTCATTCAGAGCTGGGCTAATCATTGCTGCTGCAAATGGAGACAGCCAGTTGGGAATCCATCTTTTCAAGTGTCCCTCATGTTGCTTATATACGTGCCACTGCCCTGATGGAGCTGTGTCTGGTGACTTTGGAAAAAAACTGCCTTTGCATACAAAGATCTAAAGGATACAGTGAAAAAAAACCATGTATATATGACAAAGGAACCAAAGGACAATCCTGCTATGTCCTGAGCTTAAGGTATCTAGAAGCAACCTTGGCTATCATCTCCTCAGTACAACTTTACTAACAATGTGTAATGAGCTCTGGGCAGAGATTACCAGGCCAAGGAGACCACCCAGTGCCACAAAGCCCTATGAAGACACAGCAGGTTGAGTTGAAAGTAGTACAGACACCAAGCCTCTTTCAGTAAGGGCTGCTCTCACCACTGCAGCTATTGAGACAGATCTGGGCATAAATTTTAAATGTGGAATTTTTTAGTCTGCTAGGAAGTAAGATGGGCTAGAGATGATGTCTTAGAAAATGTTGGGTTGGTAGCAGCCATCTCATATCTTTTATCCACCCAAGCAGCAAGGTCAGAGGAGAGTCTGAGGCCATCATCCTCTCATCCTGACTTTTCCAGGCAAGGAATAAAGCCTCTTTTAAAAAATCTGCAGATTTATGTTTCAATAAAAGAAAAAATTACAGATGAGCTTCTTCTCGGGGAATGGCACACCTGAGGGTTTAATTCACAGGAGGTTGGTATTTGTACTAGTCACTTGAGGGAGACAAAGAGCCACACTGAGGTTGCCTGGATTTTGTATGGTCTGCCTTCAAAGTAGAAGAACCATAAAATCCCTATGGTCAGTGCAAGTTCTGGAGATACCCATTAGCTTCTAGAAACAAAAGAATGAACCATTAGATGGAAAAATCTATAGGAAAATAGAGAATTAATCAAGACTTGAAAGATCTCATGAGGCATTTCAGAAAGACTACCAGATATGAGAGAACTGGTCAGCACAGCTTCAGGTAATGTTTGTTGCAAACAATGGCAAGGGTTGGGATAGTTTGCCTGAAAGGATCTAAACTCAATGTAACGTTTGGTAAGCAGGCCTGAGAAACAAAGGTCATTTCAATCATCTCAGCATGATCAAACACTCTGATGCATCTGCTCAAAACATCTGTGGTGTTTAAAATGTCTGCTCCATAGTTAAAATATTGGGAAACAGAAAATACCAATATGCTGTGCTCTAGAGAAACCACAAGTAATTTCCTTGGTGAGTGCTGTGATCAGATCTGTGTCATAATCCTGGGAGAAAATTGTAAAAAATGAACACAATGTCAAAAAGTATTGTAAGGGTAATAGAGGGCTTTCTCCATGGAGTAAAGCTACAGAGATGATGGCTATTGAATAGAAATTAGGAAGATGAATGAGATGATACAGCACAGGTGTGGGCATGAACATAAAATACCATATTTGGCACTCATGCTTTTTCACTGACATTTGAGAAAGCAGCTTGGGACAAACTGCACAATTAAAACAGAAATTGCTTAGACAACCTGTAAAGAACAGACTTTTAGGTATTGAGGCAGAAATAACCTCTGAAACTCTGTGCTGTATGATGCAGCTGAAACAACCAGTTATAGCTTTCTGGAACCTAAAAAAGGATATTTAATATGTGGCACACAATGTGATTTCCAGTATGAAGGATACCAGGCCATTTTTATTTTATTGGCTCAGATTGGGGTTTTTTGGCAAGCTTCCTTTCTCTCTTCATGAAAATGAAACCTTGTTTGCTAACTCACAGCCACACAACAGTTCTTTGTGGAAAGTTTAATCTGGAAGAGCTGAGCCACGACTCAGTTTTCCTCTGGAAACACCACTCTCACACTCAGAACTACAGGGGGAGCCTCTCTCTTGCCATTGGCCAGCTTCATCTAAATTAGCTGGCTAATACCCTGTGCTGTGAATACTCCCAGGAACAAGCAAACACAGAGGAACTTCATTCAGCCATTAAATTGGGATGTATCTACCTCTTTCTTAGGGGTCAGTTTGCCTTAAACCCGTAGGGATTCTGCAACAGGCAGAGGTAGGTAAATTTCTCTGTAGAAATTTTTGGTCTATTTATCATTGCAGTTTTGAAGCACTTATGTGAACCAAAAATAGTTTAGCAGTTCAATAGAGCAAGACAGCCACTGTATCCATGCTGGACTGGACATGTGTGTGTTAGCTCCATCACTGACCATAACGATGTCCTTAGGTATAACTGCAGTAGTCATGTGTTCTTCCAGCTGACATTTTAGTGTAATTCTACATTAATAAAAATAACATCTGAAATATCAGTGCAGAATCCAGCTCAGACTAATCCACTGAAGCTGAAGAAATGCTATGAAAGGTTTTCTGATACTGGGGGTTGGAGCTGGGTCAAACAGATCTGTACATCAAAGGGTTAGCATCTGATTGCACTGTCCTCTCTGTTACTACAGACAGTCAGGCCTTGAAATGATGACAAATTGGCTTGGAAATGCCCAGATGCACCTGGGTGATTTTAGGAAAGTAAAGGCCTGAGGAATTCCTTTTTCAACCAAAACCAGGAAATATATTTTTATAAAAATCAGCCATGCTACTTTTTTTGTTTTCATCACTGAGATGTCTCTGGTGACAATGAAAGTGAAACATGCATAATCCCAGGAAGAAACAGTATCCCAAAGGCTGGCTATAATCAAACTCGTCTCCTGAGAACTTAGTGGCTTCAGTGCTGAACTGTAGCCAGTTTTCATCCTTACCTGAGTTGATCCCCTCATTACCTGTGGATGGACTTGACCTTGGTTTAGACCATTTTCCAATCTCTTAGACAAACAAATAAGCAGAGATATGCCATAGTCTTAAAAGCTTTCCCCGTGACTGATTTGGATTAGCAACTACAGAGGAAAGAACAAGCAAATACAAAACCAGATGATAAATTCCATGTCTCACTCCTAGACACTCTTAAGGAAACATCCATTTCTTAGCTCTCACAGATCACCTTGTCCCTCAAGCAAATATACCTTTTTCTTTCCTAACAGAGGCATGAGTTACTTCAGGCCAATACTGGGATCAATACCAGTAGCCCTGGGACTTCTAAACCAACAATGACTATATAACCAGGTTATTAGCCTAGTACTCTAAGTTAAGTAATGGCTCCTAATCTTAAAAGTTAAATATCCTTCTGACCAAGTGATTCACAACCAAAGACCCAGAGTTGGTTGTTTCGGAGTTACTTCTAACTTTATGAGAAGTAAACAAGATTCATTAACATTTGAATTCCTTGGCTCTTATTTAGCCATGTAAGAGCAAAACACACCCCAATACAGAAGTTTTCCTCTCAGAAGCTGTTCTTCTCCCTCACGTGACAGCTTTTCAAGTACTAAATTGAAATATAGCTGATCACAAAGTAGGATTCAAATCCTGGGCTTGCCCCAACCCACATTATTGACACATTTCCACATCTACTGCAGAAGTGCACAACCTTCTCCTTAAGAGAGTCACACTGGAAGCAGAGAGATTTCTCCTCTTCTTCAGGAGAGACTCCTGAACCTTTAAGAGGGTTTATAATGATTCACTGATGAACTTAACAGGAGATGGATCAAATAATGTGAGAGTGACTCAGATATCAATGAACTCTCAAGGCAAAGCTCTGTGTTTTTAGCCACAAATTCTTCACATTCATGTTTTCTGCTTTATTTACACTGGAGGCAACTTTGGAGACCACCACTTATTCATCATTCTCCACCCCTTTTAGTGATCACTCATTGAGGGGCTTCAACCAATGTTTAAAAGAAAGTGTAGAATGGGACCATCACAAGGTCAGCTGTGACATGGTCCTCGGAGAGAGTCAGTTGGGAGCTGCCTGGAAAGGCTTTTTTAAGCTTGCTGCGTCTCTGAACATGAGATAGAGAAGAGCAGGATGGCAGTGCAAGGCCCCAGGGCTTCCTACAATCTCCTGACCCTGGGTGGAGAAAGAGCATGTTCCTTTGCTGCCTTTATGGACACCTTTCCAATGGTGGTGATAAGGAGCCCTACAGAGAGCTACTGTTTCCCCTCATTGTTTCACTTCCAGCCTCTGCCCCAGAGTGTGACCTAACATGAAATACAATTTATCAAGATCAAGGTCCTTAGGTTGATCATCCTTCTAGATCTCACTTTGCTTACTTGGAAAAAATGCTTTCACATAAATGCCTTCACATAACTGATGAAGTCAAACCTTTTCTCTGCTCCTGTAGCATCAAGTTAATATTAAACTGCACCTTCTTGCCAGGCAAAGTAACCGCCCCAGAAACTCTAATCATTCACAAAAGTTCAAAAGTATAAATCCAGATGTGTACAAAATATATGAAATGTGCATAATTTCAGCCAGCCCTGAAGCAGGGACTCCTTACACAGACCCCTCCCCATCTGCCTGCAAGTTCTCTGTCTTCCCTCTTTGCCAGAGACAACAAGAGGAACTTGTGTTCAGCTGTTCCCTCTGTGCAGAGATTAATTCATTGACAAGGCTCCTGGGAATGTGCCAGCTCATTAATTACCATAAGAACTGTGTCAGCAAGAAGTAAGCAAGGTGACTGCTGGAAATGGTCGGAGAGAACCATCTATTAGTGCTTTGCTACCATGGCCATTACATGTCAAAACCCAAACCAATATCACCTGGCAGATGCTTCTTAACTATGAAATATCACAAACTGTAGACTTTACTGATACAAACCACTCATGTAAATCAGTGTTGGGGGAGCACATTACAAAGAAATTGGCTCCACAAGATAGTCAGTCCTGTTCCAGGGATTAAATGATTAGGTTATTTTCTATGGGCACAATGGAGTCATGGGAATATGATGGGTCTCCCATCAGTGGGAAGTGACATGGAAAAGTCCTGGCAGCTTTCACATGCCACCTCATTTATGTTTCTATCTGGCTGGTGGGAGAGAATTTGTCCTCATCAGAAGCTGTTCCTGCTATTAACAGATAGGGTTGCCAGAAGGTTGTCCCATAACAAACCCACTGGGACATAAGGTAGGGAGACACCAGGCTCAATGGGCTGAGATCTCAGATAAAATGTCTGCTTACTCAAGCAAGTATTTGACTCACAACCCTGTGCTGTCTACAAAGGCAGGGAGATGGCCACAGCCCACATCAGATCTCACAGTTGGTAGCTCTGCCTAGCGCCTCCCTCTAAGCAGGAACGTAATTTGCTATTAAAATTCATCATTCTTCTCGTCATGCCAATGCTGGGATAATGTGCCTGGGATTAGACCTAGGAAATCCATCAGGGCCAGTACTTAGTCACACTCAAGTGCTTTTATGCCACAGTTGCTATGAAGAGCAGCTTCATAACCAGCCCCTTAAAGATCCAGCAGACAGAGGGCCTCCCATCTGCTGTGCAATTGAAGGCAGGGCTCTTCCCCAGACAGAGCCCAAGCATTTTCAGTAAAGGGGCATTTGAATGTCAGGCAGTGGGAAGCAGTATCTTGTCAATACATCAAAGGTTTTGCCTTCCTTGTCTCAAGGGGAATTAAAGGAATAGCAAGAATAACCTGAGGAAACTTAAGGTTGTTTCAACTTGCACAGAGCTCAGAAGAGCTGTAAGAACAAAAAGGAAGATCCAGGTTACAGATTCTCTCTTCTCATGCCTGCCACAGGGCTGGTGAATTTGTACCCTAAGAGGAAAGTGATAAGTTAAGAACTATGCAGTATCTTGCCACATTCCTGATCATCTATCCATAACCCTTTCCAATCACCTCACTAAATCATAAGGAGTGACTATCCCTCATGCCTCATAACCAGCTCACTTTCTTCTGGCCTTTTTATTTAATAGATATTCATTTTATTTTTTTCCCCTTCTTCCTTTTCTTTGGCCAGTCTCACTGCAGGCCGTAGGGCTAGGAAACAATAATTTTGACATCTGATATAAAAGGGATATGACAGGCCCATGCTGTAAAATGCCAAGTGTCAAACCATAAGGAACTCCACAAATAACAGTTCAGTTGCCCAAAGCGGGAAGGTAGGATATGGATGGCTCCTGCACTGCAAAGAGAGAAATGTGGCTGTGCCCAAGCTTGTGAGGTTTCTGGAGGTCCTTGCACATGTTGAGAGAAAGAGCTGCTAGAGGGCAAAGGCAATGCCACCACCTGAAACCTTTGTCAGAGGTTTTGCAGAGAAACATTGCCTCTGGCTGACCCTATTAGCTGTGTCACACACCTGGAGCTCTTGTCTTGATGAAGTTGGAAGTTGCTGATGGAAAGCACAAAAGAGTGATCTGATTTTCCCTAAGGGATGTGTAGTGAAGTGTGGGAAGAAATTAGTAAAGGAAATTTGTGAAAAAATTCCCTGGCAGCAATAAGGCAGGAACAGGCTGATGCTGAGAAGCTGTGGGATGTTTGGTCAGGGAGAAAGCAGGAAAGCCTGATGTGCTGAAGGAAAGAAAAGGAGGAGCTGCTCTCAGGGGAGAAGGGGAGACTGTGAGATGGAAGATTAAAAGAGACAAGGGAGTTGGGGGAAGGAAGGTGGAGGAGAAACTAGAAATGGAGACTAGCAATTCAGATAAAATGGATTAGATGGGGATAAAGGCACATGGGAGGGACTCAAAGAACATGAGGTTAAGTGCATGGGAGAACTGATCAGTGTCCAAGGGAAATGAAAAAACAGGGTCATCTGGATCCTGCTGTTGGGTTTTAGAGGAGCAGAGACTGAAGAGTTTGAGAGTTGGGGTGGCTACAAAACAGAACAGATATGCATAAAACCCTAAAGGCCCAGAGAGAAACAGGGGACTGATAGACCTCCCAAGGACACACTGGGATTATCAGTCAGCAAATTTAGAAACAGCACTGTTTGAAAAGCACAGGTAATTGAGACGTCTGAATTGTGCAGTGAGCAGATGATAGAGACAGAGCAAAAATGTTGGCTCAATTCCTTCATTTCTTTCCTGTGCTGGAAATCAACTCATGTAACAGTTTGGTCAGGCAAGAGCAACCACATTGCTGCACCCTGGCTCCTCCCAGCCTACATCTCCGCTTGCTTTCCCCTGACACTCTAGCATTTGCTAACAGATTCTTTCACTTTGAGAGACCATCTCCAGAGCCATGGTTTCACACAGCAGTGAGTGAGGCTGCCAAGTTCACCCCTTCATCAGGGATCGAGACTGCTTGTGGATGGCCATGTTACCCCACAGAGGGGGAAATACCTCTAAATTGGGCAGTAGACAGTTTTTACTGTATGCCTGCTTATAAATGCCTGCACTAGCTCAGAAACCAGTGCAATGGCAGAAGCAATCAGCCATAAGCAGGAGTGCAGATGGTGACCAAGTCCTCCTAAATGCTGAAGTATATGCATTTAACTAGAGCCTAAATGAGATTAACTTCAGGTCTTCAGTGCTATGAAGACCATGGGTTATCCTGTCTGAGCTTCTTTCTCCACTAACTTCCCAGACAGGTGTGTAAAGAGTTAAATCCTTTTCTGAAGGAGTTCATGATTCTCCTGCTGCCGAGGAAATCAGAGAATAACAAAGGCAAGAAGCAGCCAGATCTGTAGACCAATCAGTAACTCTCCTTATTCATACCGTAGCTGCCCCCATGTCTAAAGGCATGGTCACATCTGACCACGCCAGGCAACTGCACAGGTCCAGCCCAGTGGGCTGTCTCCACCACTGCTTCACACCCAGGTCACATCCCAGGAACAGCAGCCTCATTCCATTCAGGCCCTGAGCCCACCTTGTCCCACTGCTCCAACACAAGAACAGAGGCTTATTTTTTTCCTTTATTCCTAACAAACAAAAAGGGAAAAGCTGGGAGGAAAGAGAGAAGGAAAAGGGAAGAAAAGATGAACAAGAACAATCTACTTTGAGCAATGGGGGTTAATCTGACTCAAAGCCTAAATCCATGTTAGCAGTTAATCCAGTTAGTAAGGCTTTCATTGGGAGCTTTGAGAAATCCTTTAACCTCTTGCTGTAAAATAGGAGCAGCTTAACAGCTCAATGTTCATGAGAAAAGCCTATCAATAATACTGCTAAACAGGTATTTATCAGGATTTAAGAAACAAGCATGTGACAGCTCTTCTTTAATGAAGCAATTTGGCTTCTCTCCAGGAACCAAGTGGTCCCTATTTCCTTTAGTCTTGTCTGTGATCTGCATTTCAAGATTCAAAAGAAGATGCAATGATGGTCTCTGTCAACTTGGAAAGTATTTGTTCCTGGGGAAAGCACAGTAAAAAGCAGATTTTGCTAGTGTATTTTTATAAATCTCATGGATTCTTTGTCCTAAGAGATCTTCTATGAAGCAGACTGCAGTAGGGAAAAAAAAAAAAAAAAAAAAAAGATGGTTTGTTTGGTTGTTGGTTTTGTTTGGTTGTTTTTTGGTTTTTTTTCAGAGATGTCTATACTGTTCCAAGGAAAGTAAGCTGACAAATACCTTTAAAAGGTTTAAGGCTTTTAAACCCAACCCAAATCTAGCAAGGCCTACAGTAAACCAAGTTTTTATCACCTCTCTGCAAAGTCATTACATAATCCACCTGCAGACACTGGCTAAATATGAGTTAGCTCTAGTCCAGAAATTGTGCCATTGCACGTAGCCTGGTGTTATGTCCCGGTTCCTGCCAAAGGCAGAGTTCAATCATGTCTGGGAAACACTGATGTTCTGGCAAGGTAAAGTAGGCAATCTGCTACACAGATGAGACCTGGAGGATCAGAGGCAGGTGATTGTCCAGACTCATCCTCACCCACCCTTGGCTTCTCTAGGTGCCCAGTTGATAAAGGGTCCGTGAGGATGCACAGATGTCCACTGGACTGTGCTTACTTATACCTCTGACACTCATAATAGAAATTCTTTCAGAATTCTTTCAGGGTCTTTTAGAGAGAATCACTTTACAGCTCTCAGTGCCTCAATTCAGTCCTAAAGCAGGTTGAGAAAGCCAATGTGTAGCAAAAGTACAAAAGAAAATAATTCCTCTTCAAGCACCCAATCATAACCTCAACAGTGTACAGATTTTCTGTCACTTGAAAGTATTTCTTTTTCTGATCCCTTTAGTATCAGACCTTTTCTGCTGATAAAAGCAAAAACTTTCCATGCACACATAGATGTATTAAATCACTTATAGAAGGATTGGCTTTATGGGAGTCCTACCCAATGAAATCATGATCCCTTGTGAATAACTCTGGTAGGCACAAGAACAGCACAGATGTTAATTAACCTATAAAACTGCCATTAAAAAGTCATGATATGAGTTAATGCACTGATAAGGATAGTTATTTTTCCTTTCATAAATTATGTTTTTCTATAGCCCAATCAGCTATTTTCAACCACTATTCCTTCCCCAGTCCTTACACTGTCTCCCTGTAACAGTCACGGGCCCTTTAAGAAAAGAAAATATAACCTTTAAAATAGCAAATGAGCAATAAAAGCAAATGAGCTCCCACTCAGTTCAAATACTAGCGCAGATCTTGTTGGTCAGGTATACTGATGGAAATGAGACTTTTTATGCATCATGCAGAGCCATCTTTTCCCTCAAAAATTTACTTCAAACAGATGCAATGTTAGCAGAAACTGGAATATTGAGCAAATGGTTATCCTGATCACTGCAAAGCAACCTGCTGTATCTAGATTTGCTGGTATTGTGGTTTTACACTCTGGTTTCTTATTAAACCAACACAAAAGATAAAGTGGATACAGGTAATATTTGTTAGACTATTGTCACAGCTGTATTGCAACATCTGGATGAAGATAGTAAGGTGCAAGCTGAGGAATTTAACTTTGTAAAAAAAGCTATATTAATAATGAATCAGATATAGAGAGAAAAACAAAAAACAGCCTCAATTCCAGATAATTTTCACTACAATACAGCCCCCTCCACACCCCAGCTTCTAGAGGGAACCACCACCCAATTTTCATCCATGTTATAATTCACTCCTTTCCCAGCATTGAGCCATTCATGGTTTTTCCTGGCCCAGACAGCCAAGGTACACAGAGCAGCAGCTCCTGGTCTACCAGCAGCCCCAGCCACCACTCCAGGATGTCCTCCTGACAAGGAGGGCAGCAGTATTGGTCACATAGTTTCTCTATCTTCCCACAGTGGACCACAGGATCAGTGCTGCTCTCTGCCTTCCCGGGCAGACCTTCGCTTGGCTGAGTCCCAGCGCAGTTTGTGCTCTTTAGTCAGCACTGCCATGGAGGTTATTTCCAGCCATCTGCCTGATGCGCTATCTGAGCAGACCTCCTGCTAACCCTGCCTCACGAGGAGGAAGTCAAATACCACCAGGCTCCCCAACAGTCACCTCAAAATAAACAAAGAAGGGAGTGAGAAGAGCTGCCACTCTTTTGTTTTGATGCATCCAGGCAAGGTTGGCACTGATGTGCTGCTTGGAAAGAGACAGAAAAATGACAGGGTCCATCTAGCCCAAGAAAGCCAGTTCTGCCAGGGCTTTGCAGCAAGCACCGCAGGGAAGGAGTGAGGATGCTGCCAGGCATCGTCATGGCAGCACCAGGCTGCAGAAAGTATAAAACATGGTCACTTGGAAAGCTGCATGGCACTTTGGACAATCTCTTCTTAGGGCTGGTTGTAGTGAACCTCAGGATTGTCTTCCCTCAGTTGAGGACATACTTCAGTTTGGGACCTATCAGCCAAGAATGAAAAGCACCACTTGCAGAGCAGTGAGGGCTAGGACACAACACCCAGCTCTTTTCCCTCCTCATCACCAGGGAGGAGATGTTAACCATAGTCCTGGTCTAGAGAGAGGGACAGGAGAGCAAGGGAAGAACAGATCCATAAAAGCACTGAGCTTAGGCAAGGCTGAAAAGACCAGACACTGAGGGCAAACACAGAGCAAAGTCTAAGGCTAATTTCGCTGTTAATAATGTGGATATCACAGGCGTAAGATATGGTGATGTTTCTGGAATATTGGCACAATCACCCTCCATCACATGAAGCTTCTGAAAACCCAGGCTCACAAACCAACTAGTACAGTTTTAGCATTTCCAGTTGTCTTCAGGCACTGGGAGCACTTGCCTGAAACAGTTTATAATATGTAGACATGCCTTAGAGAAATGGTTCAGGAACCAACCCACTGTTCACACCTCACAGACAGTACCCCTCACCCCAATCCCTTTCTATTCTCTTATTTTCCACCTAATTAAAAAAAAAAAATCCTGCAGAGCCTCAGATTGTGAATAACTCTTTAAATGATGCTCACTAAAAGGAGGTGGGGTGTGGGCCTAGGATGGAAAAGTTCTGTAGCAAAGCTATGGAAAAGAACAGAATGAGTCAGAGCCCCTCCACAATATCATGGTCATGGTACTTAGATCAAGCCCCTCAGCCATTGTTAGCAGTAAGTGATGTCCTGTCTTGCTGTCAAGCTCAGGAGCCACACTGCATGGCAAGGAAACGATGGTGGTGGAATTAATGGGACCCTTCTCATTTTGCTGCACTGCACAACTTCCCTGCCTTCCACAGCTGTCCCAGCAGCCAGTCCCGCTCAGCAGTTTAGAATCCTGCCTCTCTGCACCATCAGGGGCAGAGTACAGCACTGCATGTGCTCAGACCCTGCTTAAAGTAATCGGAACAAATGCAGATTGAATGCATGAGGCAAGGTGGGTGCAATGAGGGAGATGTTGGAAGAACATCAGGTAATGTAAGGCCACAGGCAGAGGTGGATGGCACAGAGTTTCCTGCATCAGGGTTTTGGTCCCAGAAGATCAAGGTACAGCTGCCTTGACAGATGCAACCATCCAGCTTGAAGGGATGCAAATTATGGTCAAAAGGCATAAAGCAATGGGGAGCAAATGAATATGTTGTTCCTGGCTCACAGGCTTGCCCAGATGCACGTTCCTCATCACTTAGGAGGATAATTAAAATGCATCATTTGTGCGTGTGTGCACATCCATACGTACACACAGAGTATAGTTCTCTGGAAGGGAATACAACCACAGGAACTATTTTTTTCCCCACTGGTTCCGTAGCCACTATCTGAATTTTAGGCTTGCGAAGAGGGCAGTAACACGTGAGGAAAAAGGGTACCCCTGTTCTTTGTTTAACCTCACCAGGAGAGGAAGGGAAAGCTGCTCACAGCTTTTCAGTCCTGAGCAGGGATCTGGTGGCTCTGGTGGCACAGTAACTGTTTATACAATTTTGCATTTGCAAACAGAAGGCCCTTGCAGTGTTTGTGGCTGGAACTGGGCCCAGGAGGGGCAGGTTTGCCCCATCTCTCCATCACTCAGCAGATTAATTAGCCATTACTCTCAGCTCTACAATGTAATCGCAGCCCAGATCTGCAACAGCAAACTCTGAACCCATCCCAGAGCACAATGCCAGCTGTGCCCAGCTCTTGTCCAACAACCATGAAGGTCCTACGTGCCAGGGCTTCCATCCTTCCTCCTCCTCCTGGGCAGCATGGCCTGATATTGTGTCAGATTCTCTTTGCATTCTGCTATGTGCTTTCCACAGAAGCTGGTCAAATGTTAATGTCTAAAACCTGAGTCCCAGGTAACATTTTGTTTCAACATTGTCTCCTTCTAGGTGCATTGTCCAAATCTGGAAGGCAGATGTGCTCAGTGCTAGATGAGGAACAGGACTGAACTGCCCACAGCTGACAAGACTCTTTTGGTTTTGTGAGAACCCCATTCTTCAGTCTTCCAGATGAAGCCCACAATCTGTATGCCTTCGACAGCAGGGTGCACCTTCTCCTAAGGTAGGCACATATTTTGTCCTAGACCCAAAATGTGCCTGAAAGCAGAGAGAAGTGTCTGGGCTCAGCTCTGTGCATGAGGTTTATAAAAGCTGTTTTGTCTGGCGTCTGATATTGTGTTAGTGCTTATCAGTGGATACAAATGCACATTGAGGAGAGGGCTGAATGCTTTTTGCTCATTGCAAATTTCTGATGCTTGGGAATATGTTTATTCCTATCTAGAAAATGCTAAGCCCATCAGTTATGTCCTTACTATTCTCATCATGCCATTTAATTTATACTGACCTTCCAGTCGGAGCACTGCCCTAAATTGTCACAAACAGTTAGCTCTCCATTACGCGGCTCAGTGGAGTGAGGGGTAGAGACATCTGTGTGCCTGGACTCAGTGCTGTGGTGTTAGCACAGGATCCCCAGGCATAATTAGCCTGGACACTGCACTGAAACCTGGCTGACTCTCCTGCATCTCTGGTCTCCAGCTCATAAACCCTTCCAGTGCACCAAGACACATGGAGCAGAGATTGTGCTGGAGTAACTGCTAAAGCCACTGAATTATGGATTCTCCACTAGGGACTTGACCAAGACTGCCTATGAGCTGAGAAACGGGCATCTTCTAGGAAGCTTGGGGACCATCAACACTTTGGTCTACTTTAGAAATTTGTACTCAAGCAAAGTTGTCATCAATTAACACAGATGTATTTTAGATCTGTTTATAAATGTCTTGCAGCTGCACTGACCAGGAGTTAAGAACAAATAGCAAGCAAGAGAAATCTGTCTGGTGTCTTTACAGATGCAGCTGACTGTGGGTAGAATTAGACTTGTCTTTCCTTTTTCCAAAGGCTGATGATGTCTTCAAATCTGTGCAAACTGGGATGCGTGTGAGAGGGGGAAAAGGATCATCCTCATCTTTGAATACTCAAATTGCTCAGACATCACAACTAACCCTGTCTGATGGTGGGATCAGCAGAGGCTGGCCATAATTTCTCTCAGAGTTCAAATGCTTATTAATTCATCAATACAAACACAGTGTATTTAATCAGGACTAAGAGTAATGTGGAGTTAAGATCTTATTCAGAGACACTACAAAATAAAGAGCATGGTGATGTTTGTCTTCTGTTTTTCTAATACTAGTGACCTTCTGCTAAACATCAGATCCCAAAATTGCTTGCCAAGGCCTCATATGTTATCAATAAATCTCTCTACCATCTATCCCATGACATATTTATTTCCAGTGGTAAATGAGCACAGTACCTTCTGGCTAGCAGTACTGCCCCTGGTTCCCCAAGCTTGGATGTCCTTCCCCAGGCACAGGAGCATGTCTCTGGCAGTGTCACCCAGAGTCTGCTCCCTCCTCTTATGTGCCATGGCAGATGAGATGTTTTGACACTGTATTTGCAAAAAGACAGTATCCCAAGATTAAAGTCTCAAAAGAAGAGGCAGAAGGTGAAATCTAGGCTCTAACTACAGCATTCACATGAGTAAAGAAGAGCAGGACATATCCCTGCTGTCACTCTGCACAGCTTCAGCCTCTTCAGCTTGTTTCACTCTTTCCTGCTCCACAATCTCTCTGTTTCCTGGTACCTGGGAACAGGGCCTGACTTACTAGCCGGCCTCAGCTCTACTTGCCATTCCCAGAGCACTGTTGGCTCCATGGCCACAGCTGCAGCCGTGTTAACTGAGCCATGCAAAGGCCCATTAGCATCTCCTGAACCAGTGCAGATGGACAAGCTGGCTTCAGCAATAAAGATATTTTGAAACCATTAAAAAATGGTGAGAGAAAAATGAAGCCCCCTGCAGTGCTACTGCCATTAGGAAAGCAACACCACCAGCAAACAAATAGAAAAGTGAATTGAAATTTTTGCCAAGAAGGCCCTAGTTGGGAAATGAGGTACATACACAGTGCAGCAGTGCACAGAGCCAGATGCAAAGTAATTCAGGCTGCAACTTTAAAGTGGGTCTTTTAAGCAATGTGGGATGCTTGATCCCATGACTTACATTAGAAATATGTAACAAAAGGGGCTACTGGGCATAGTGGAATCAGGACTGACTATTACGACATCTCTGCTTAAAGACATGGTTAACTGATGCACTGAAGTAATAATCCTGCTGCTAAATCCAGAAGTTAAATGCCTCAAGGGCATAAGGGCTGTCAGGAGCTAGAATTAATTTCCAGAGGTTTTATTTAGTTGCAGTAACAATTTTACCTGAGGGTGACAGTAAATTTGATAAATCCAGGACTAATAATTTAACAAAATTGGCTGTGGTATTTTTTTAAAGACATACAAACACACACACACACAAGCTTGATTAAATGAATTCTGCACATTGCATGCTTGCAGGTTTCATTTGAATGAAAATGATTAATGGGAACATAAAAAAATCCCACAGCACAGCAACAAAACAAATCAGCTCTGCCTCCTAAAGGTCAGAACAAGCCTGCCTCCTGCTTTGGAAGTCATCTCCTAGGACAAGATGAGGAATTTGCTTCTGCATCCACCTCTTGCCTCTCCCAGCTGATAGCTGCTGATTCACAAGATCCCAAGGAGGTGGACGGAGCAGTAACCAAACACACACTTAGCCACACATGCAAGACTAGAAACGGTGATTTACACAACTGGCTCCCTAATTTTAAAGAACAACTTTTTCCTCCCTGTGTATCACCTTTTTTTTTCAATAAAAAATGCTGAGAGTTCTATTAATTGGTACCTTAGTTCAGCTTGGAAGATGCTTTCCCTCAGGAAGAGATGGAGACTCAGCACAATATCAATGAATGATTTCTGTCACCATGAAGGTAAAACACCACAGCTCATAGAGAGCTCTTTCCCCATTGCCTTGGTCCCAGGCATGAGCAGAGCAAACAGCCCTCCATGCCCACTCCTGTGCTGTGTGACACCACTGAGGGACGATTACCTGCAGAAGTTCCTATCTCTTAACCCAGCCAAACTGCTGTTTCAGGGAGTGAAATGAGTGGTCTGGGAGAATGGGCCCAAGAAAGGAACTAAACTTCCCAGCTGTAAGGCTGTTTTACAGAAAAACTGCATGATTTGAAACCACTGATATCTTCCCCCCTCCCACCATTGTAATGAAGAAATACATTCTTTTCTACATTTATAATTGGGATGGAACAGATGGTGAAGGCTTTGTTTAATGAAATATGTCCATTCAATTAACCCATGCCACCAGGGATTTGGCAATGCAAAAGGAGTCAGTGTCCCACCACTGTAATGGGGTCCTCCTCCCAAACCCACACATGTGGGAGAGGACAGGGATGCTGCAGGCAGGACTTGGAGACACAGATCAGAGCTGCTGAACCTTGCTCAGCTGCCATTCCTGCTTCCTCAAAAGCTCTGGTTGTTTTTGGGTTTAGGGTGGTGGGTTTAGGGGTTTTTTTTCCTTTTTTTTTTTTTTTTTTTTCCTTCTCCAGCTGATTGCCAGTTTCAGGGCTGTGTGCAGAGATTCTGGATGCTGTGCTCGCTCTTGTGCTAACAGCACACGTAATATCTGTAATAATTACAAAAGGAAAAGCTTAGGAGTTCAGTAGACAGGAAGATGTACCAAAGGGATCCAGGATCCATTGCCAACTCTACCACCAAACTTTGAGGAGGGGAAGCCCATCCGTGCCTCAGTTTCCTCATTTATGGTGAGGAATAGCTCTTAGTACTCTGTGAACACCCTACAAGGTTCACTGACAGTTTAAAGATCAACTGTCAACCAACATAGCTTCTAGAAGCAAAGCACAACATTCTATTTCAGGTCTTTGTCTGAAACAAAGTTTGGCTCCTTTAAAGCAGGGTGATGACATTTTGAAACACACACATGGAAACACACACTCATACTGAGAACAAACAAGCAAACAACTCCGTTTTGGTTTTTTGTTTGTTTGGTTGGTTTTTTTTGTCCAATTCTACAAATAGCATAGTTTCCATGAGAAATAGAGCCAAAGGATAGAAAAGCCTAAATTATATCAGGTGAATCTGAACTAAGTATTTTTATGCAGCTAAA
This sequence comes from Megaceryle maxima, assembly GCA_024605025.1. Classification (NCBI taxonomy): domain Eukaryota; kingdom Metazoa; phylum Chordata; class Aves; order Coraciiformes; family Cerylidae; genus Megaceryle; species Megaceryle maxima. Next base: position 96,538 of record JANHGN010025848.1, on the reverse strand, counting down.
GAGTTTAATTTTAACCCTGCTCCCAGCTTCCACTGGTGCAGGAGCAGAGGCTCTTCAGGTGTGTAACAGGAATAGCTTCATCTAAAGAAAAATAATTAAATGGCAACTGGATTTATTTTACCACTTTAAAATGAAGCCATTTCAGATTTTCATTCCCAAATGGTGAGTTGGTACATTTGTCAAAATTAATTACTTTAGTGTTTTGGGGATTTGGTGGTTGGTTTTCTTAAGTAACTGAGGAAAACAAAACAAAACCCCACAAGCTTTGGGGTTGTTTTTTTGGTTTGTTTTGTTTTGTTTTGTTTTTTTGTTTGTTTGTTTTGTTTTGTTTTTTGTTTGGTTTTTTTGGGTTTTTTGTTTGTTTGGTTTTTTGGGTTTTTTTGTTTGGTTGGTTTTGGTTTGTTTGTTTGTTTGTTTTCCTTTTCTTTTACTTTTCATTCAGATCCGGGAGGAAAGAGCATTCAGCTGCTTCCTCTGCTCACATGCAACGTTTTATTGATCACTACAACACAGTGAGGAAAACAAAATACTTCTATGGGAAATACCTATTTTCTTCAATTATGCTTTGTATTTTTTTCCTCAGTTTGCAGAAAACCCAATGGGTCCCTTCAGTTGTGATGAAATACCTTTAGGTTTTGTGCAGATAGAGGGGAAGCACAGCCCATGACACCTCCCAACAGGCACTGACAGCCCTGGCTGAAGTGTGACATGCAGAATAACATGTAACCTAAGCACACCGAGGAATGCACCAGTCAATCCGTGCATGCATGAGGGAGCACTCGCTGTGCTCTGTGACATCCACCAACCCCAGCACACCCAGATCCCTCCAGCACACCAGATCGTGGCTGCAGCCATTACTAACCATCCTGCCACAGTGGAAAGGCAGCTCCTACAGATTTAAACACCTGGTATTTCTTACGTTCCCCAAAATGCATCCTTCAAACATTCCCATTTGTCTTGTGTTACGACCTAGTTGGACTGTCTTCTTCCTTCTCTTTTTACCCACTACAAGGGAGAGGGATGCCTCTTTTAACTTCCATTAAGCTGTTCTACAGGCTCATCTGACTCCCAGCTCTTATTACCACCCCTGAAACCAGCCTCTCCCTGGTGGCAACACAGGCACATTTTCTGGCATTTGTGACTGTTCACACGCTGTCTGGAGCTGATCTAAATAGTTTCTGAGTGCAAAGTAGCATGATTGAAACTCCTGCTAGACTTTCATAATGAATATGAAGTTGACAGACAGTAGAAATTCCTAACTTCACTCAGTTCTCCAAATCCACTTATCAATGCTAATCAGCCAAGACCAGACAAGTCTCCCCATTTTGACTAGAATTGCAATCTTTTCATTTTTTTTAATGATACCAGAACAATGCTTGCAAAAATGTCAGTATAGTATCATACGTTAAATCTCAGTATTTTATTAATGCAATGTGCTAACTCATGACTCAGACAAGACATCAGTTGCAAAAATGTCCAGGATGACTCATCTTTGTTCATGGCAGAAGTTTCAGAGACACATCCTAGATCCTGCCATTAATCGTTCAGGCCTGAGAGCAGTCCTGGATCTGAACTCAATTTGGGATTTGAAGACACTCTGATCTAGCTCCAAATCTCCTGGTTTGGAGGGCACAGCTTGTCCTCTGGAATGTTTCAGCAACTGAATCAAATCATTTGATGGCTTTGTAATGTGCTCAACTGAGATGCCACAGGTTGACTGTCCTAACATAACTGCTGCCTGTGACTATAGCAGCTGGTAACAATAGGACTTGAGATAAGAGGATAATTTTGCTGTTCTGAAGTAAAGGCATGCTAGATGAAATACAATAATAAATTGAAGCCTTCCCAAAACATCATATTTTAGGATCAAATCTATGCATCCACTTGCCCATATCAAATCACAAAGCCTGATGAGCAGGTAGAGACACCTCTTTGCCCATTGTGCTGGTCTTGGCCAGAATGAAGGAGTTCATTCTGCATTTGTATCTCCATCATAATAGCTCCAAGTAAGAGATGGTTTCTGACAGCTTGACCACTTCTCACTCTCACAAGTTGGCTGCCTTCTCATTGTCAGAGTCCTCAAGCAGATCCAGCTGTCCAGACAGATCTAGCTCATACTTCAAAATGTGTCAGGCAGCCAGAGTAGCAGTGACGTGCTGACTTTTCCCTACACATTCTCTTAACAAGGAATCGTGATGTTCCTGGGTGCAGCTTGCTTTCCCTGAGTACCTCACACCACTCAGCAGATGCTCTGATTATCTCTGAGGTTTCCCTTAGCGGGGAAATAACATTTTTTCTTCCTTTCTGCCTTGGGATGAGCACATAAGAAAACATAATTACAGAGGCAACTCCAGGCCTCTCTAACAAGGTGAATTTTGTCCTTGTTATTTTAACATCTGGCCCTTGCTTGTGCTTTTTGTTTAAGTCATCCAAGCCAGACATGTACACCAGCTTCCATGGGAAGAGAGCCTTATTGAGGGTGCCTATCCATCTGGCTGTTAGAGATGCAAATAAAGTAATATTTTTATTTCTTTTCTAGCCATCCTATTTGCTTTCACCCATACAGGCCATCTTCAGATAGTACCTTCTGCCTGATATATCTCACTTTCTGCTTCTCTTAGGATGCCTGAGTTTTAACAAAGCTGTGTATGTGACCTTAATCTCCTCCAGACACAACAAATGGATTAGCACAAACAGATTAACCCAGACCTCTTCACTAACCATCCTCACCTTGAGTGGTGTGGATGGGGAGCAATTGCAGCTCAACACCACAAGCTGCTGAAGGTTTAACACGTCACTGGGGCAGTGACTGTTTCAGCCAGTTGAGAAAGACCCAGACCTGTAGTCCCCCAAATCCCCACTACTTTCCCAATTCTGTGAATTCTGTCACAGGATGAAGCTTAGGAAAAAATAAGCAGCAAAGACCAAGTAATTTCACTGTAAAAATGGTGCTTTCGGCTTGCCACAGAGTCCACAGTATCAAACCACAGTTAAGTAGTTGTACATCAACAGGCTCTCCTAATTGCTGGAAGGAGCAATTCAATTATGTTTTCGACACTGAAAGGAGTCATTATCAGTCTAGAGGGGAAAATTGTATTTGTGGGGTCCCGTTTTTTATAGCATGTGCTAACTTCTTCCCAAAAGTTAGCCATTTTACTGCTGACAATATTAATTTTGGATGGATTCTTCCTTTTAGGAACTAAAATGAGACATTTATAGCTATAGCAACAATGTTCCATTATAGATCAAGAAAGCCCAAAGCCATACTCTCCTATCTGGGGTTACAGAAAAACAAATTTAAGGTCTCTTCTGCCTTGTAAAATTCAACTGCTTTATAATCAGGTTATACGTAATCACACTTCTACTCTGACTTCCTTGTAACTCTAGTCTAGATAGGACCCTAAACAGTACCCCGGTTCACAACAATGAAAGCTGATTTTCAAGAAAGGAAGAAGAAGTAATTCCTGTTATTCACCTGGGTTGAAAGGTGACAAAGATATCTTGAAGATATTCTGAATTACAGATGCTGGGAGCGTTAAAATGCACAGAGTATCCTAAGAATAGAAGCAACTTATTCAATACTTTAAAAAAAATTGAGCCAGGTTGGGTCTGCTACTTGGTGATGAAGGATGGTTAAGAGCTACTAGAATGCTTGAACCTTTCTCACAAAGGGAGATCTTTTCTCTTTCACTATTGCTCTACAGGAATTTGAAAGAAAGGTGATTGCAGAGGGTGAGTTCTGTTTTGAGAGCTCTGGGTTAAACAGCACTGATTTAGATGTTCATGCCTGCACAGAAGCTCAGCAAAGCTAACAGGTTGTGGTAGCCACTTGGTAGTTGTCCTATGGTGATTTAAAAAACAAATTTGCTTTCGTGCTTCCTGATTTAAAGTAGTGTGTGCACTTGGGCATAACTGCCTCAAGAGATTTGAGACATATATTAGCCCAGATTCATCAGGAAACAAGGCTCAACAGAGCATTCCTCCTCCTAACTCCTATATACACTGGCCATTTTCATAAAAATTTCCAGCAGCATTCAGTCTTGATGCTTGTTCTCACAGGTTTTGTGAGGAGCCAGAGACAAACTCTGCTCTTGCTTATTTTGAGAGCAGGCTGTTAGTTGAACATTGTGGGCAACTGCAACTTGGTCACAACATGTCCTGTCTCTTCTGTAGTGGGCACACCACACAGGACATGAATCAAGAAAAGGACAGCTGGGCTGCGTCCTAGATGCAAAAGGGAAAACAGAGGAATCTAGGCTATATTGGACCCACTGCTTGTTGGATGGTCTTTTTTTTAGATATGTGTAATATAGACATGACTTCATGATGCTCCCTTCACATACAGCCATTGACACAGGAATGAAATGCCATTCTCTCTCAGAGACACAAGCAAGCAGTGGGGTGAAGTAGATCTTCCTTGTGCTAGCCAGGCAGGCCAAGAGTCATCGCATGTCACAGAGCCCTGAGTGGCACCTACAGATGGATAACAAGGCTTCCTGGGTGATTTGTAGGCTCTGAACAGCAAAACTGTTGCTGAGCTCCAGTGAATCTTCCTTGGTGTGCACCTTTGCTGAGCTAATTTATTGAATGTGTCAGTAAAAGAAGCGGGCTGGGGACCGGCTGTAAAGTTGAAAACCTGATTCTCCTGTGTGATTGCACTCCTCTCCACCTTCAACACTCTAAGTCTCATCTTCAAGTGAGTTCAGTTTTAGGCTGCCTTTCAGGGACAAAGGGGTGCTGGAAATGAGCTCCGCTACTTTATCTGCATGGGGTAAATCAGATTATGCTCATTTTCACAGACTGCACACTTAATGGCTGGGTTAAGTTAAAAGGAGCTAAAAGACAGCTTGCTCAAGCAAGCAAGGAAGAGCTGAAGTCAGACCATCCATCTTCCTGCTGCCCATTAAATAATCATATGGACCTTTGGGCCACAGCTTCCTCTTTTAGAAAAAAGGGTAGTCCCACTGTACTCTGATCACAGGAGGACAGCGGACATTTCTGAAAAGGGGTGCTGCATTTTCATTATTGCTGTTCCTAAATTAGAGTTCAAGTGCTGATCAAAACCTCGCTAAATTAAAAAAGAAAACTCTATGGACTACAGCAAAATATAATGTACCCCTCCCTATACTGTGACAAGGGCCCTGTCACAACAACATGGGATTTAGGAGATATACGAAGAATGCTCCATAATGGTTACATTTTCAAAACCAGGCTGTTATCTGAAACCATGAGACACTGAAGGCTCTCTGTCCCACTAGGGCCACACTGCATGATGGCATGATCTGATGAAGACCAACAGGACTCAACTTCTGGGCAGGGAGCCCAGAGCCACAAAAAGAAGTGCTAATAGTTAAAAAGATGTATGAAGCTTGCAGAAATAGATATTTTCCAAGGAATAAAACATGACTCTGAATAAATGTTTTATTCTATTGCACATAATGAATGGCAGTGAATTTGATTTGGGGACCTGTCAGAAAGAGCAGCACAGACATGGTACTTGCACTGCAGACAGTATTAATGAGGTTGTTTAGCTGAAAAACAAGGAATAGAGATCACTGTTAATTTTAATCTCCTTTTCTCTTTCCTCTGGGTTTTTGGTTTTGTTTTCCTTTTTATGATTACCTACCTATGTGGCTGGTAAAACAGGGCCATCAAAATGTTTATTAGAAACTCTTGCAAGAACCAATCTATATGCAACTGCATGGAAGGTAAAGAGACATTCGCCGCTCAGTTTTTCCAGCATTAAGTTCAGCTCGCAGCCAGGAAAACAACAACATTCACTTCCAGAAGAAGTAGTGGAAAGGAGTCACTAGGAAATAAATAAAGGATGGTGCTCAAACCCAACAGTTGCTTGAACTGGTCTGCTCTGTAGCAACGTCACTTTACAGAGGAACTTTTCATCATTCTCTGTGTATGCCTTAATAGTGGCTGTCAGGGGTATTGAAAACTGTCACTCTTGTCTGCATCAGAACAGCTCTCACCCCTACACTCACTAGACAACATACTGCACAGCTTATACCAGCACAGGAGAATAAGGCCAGTCTGCCACATTATCTCCTTTCTGGTTGCTAGAGCCACTTTTAGGAGAGGACTTGCCCAGGTTTTTATTAACTGCTTTAATAGGCATGGAGTATTCTTGTTGGTAGATTGTTTTCCTCCTTCAGGAGGAGTACACTCTCCTTTGCCAGCTAAATCTTCCCTCTACAAGTCTCAGAGAGTCCAATGTGAGGAAGATCATGTGTGGTTTCACTTGGTTTATTAAAGCTACAAAGAGGATTGTCCTGGCAAAGGAGTGTTGTGGTGCTATTAAAAGAGCAAAATAGCAACAGGGCATCTTCTCGAGCTAATTGTTTCATCAACTTGGCGAGCAACAACTGCTTGCTAAATAAGGTGCTTCTTTTCTGGTTTGTAATTGTGCTTTTCTGCCTGCCAAGAAAAGCTCTGACACTGAAGGCTGCACAGGACCTCTATGTTGCCTTTGGTTTTAGTCCAGAAAGACAAAAAGCAAAACCAAGAGCTGCAAATCAGAAGAAGAGGCAAAAATTCTTAAGATTTGCCCTCCTCCCACCCACACAAAACCCACATAACCAGAAAGCATTGGCTAGAAAAAAAAGGAATTAATGAAACTTGTTTGCTGCATCTGCACTAGAAAATGTTAATGCTCAGCTAAAGAAAAGACATTTGAGAGTTTCCTCCAATAAGTTTATTATTTCAGCCGCTTTTGGAAGAACAATCAAGTTTGTGTATTGTTACCAAAATATTGAAAGTGTTTGACTCTTTCATGTTACAAACCAGGAAAATGAAGCTATTAAAGCCAGTCCTATAATAAGTTTTGAGAAGGGCTATTTAGAACTAGTTATAGTTCTTTGTAATGAACTGAACTGGCAAAAATGATTTTATTTTTTCTTGTTCCTGAGTTATCCAGGAATCAAACATGATGCAAGCACTTATCTAATAAAGTGTGGGGCTCATGCATGTTGATTTCCCTTGTCTCAAACTCAGCTCATTTGCAATTTAAATCATCAAAAGCAAAACATTTTTGCACTTAAAAGCCATATCTTATTCACCAGTCAAGTTCCTTCCTGAGCACACCTCCTTTCTGTTCTGGCATGTCCATTTCTCCTTCTCCTCAAGCAGGTGACCAGAGTAAGCCAGGCCAAATGTCCCTAGTTGCCAAACTTGGCATCAGTGACATTGGTCTATTATCAACAGCAAAGGTTCAGTAGATTATGCAGATGGCTCCAAATCTGTAATATTAAATTTCTGGAGCAAGTCATTCAATATAGTTCACTTACAGATCAAGGTCTCCTTGCAAGACACAATGTGAATGAGTGGGCATATCTCACTCTTGCAAAATAGAAGGGAAGAGATTGTGGGGAGAGAGACCAAGGCTACCTTTGAACTGGTCAGCCTGCTTCCCAGAAGCCCAGGGGACAATGGTAAGAAGAGATGTACCCAAGTGCTAGATACATCCTGCAGAGAGTGATTAGCTGGCTATGATGAGGAACTCCTCTGTTTTCAGATATGATTGACAGGAAAAGGCATAATATGATAGAAGCTGAAAAGCTGTGTGCAGTAACCTTTCCCTTTGTCAGAAATGCCAAACCACTTCCTAACAGATCACTTTAAATTGCATTTTACATCCTCTTTTTGACATTTTTCCCACCTCCCCAACATTGCCAGAAGATACAAATTCACCCTGACAGCCAGAATAGGAAGGGAAAAAAAGAAACAAAATAGGAAAAGAACAACAAACCTCTAACCCCTTTCACAGAGGACAACAAGAGTTAGTATAATACACTTAGTGAAAAAACAAGCATGAACTATTTTCTGCCCACAAAAACCCCAGCACTAATTATGAAGGTCCAAGGTTACCCATCCTAGAAGGACTCAATGATTATTACCTTATTTCTCTGATAAACACTGATAGCACTTTGTAGCATGACTATACAATGTTAATTTTATTATTTTTTATTGCCTTTTTCCTCTCACAAACTTCCTCTATTCCTTTTCTCCATCATGTTGACAGAACTCTATGTCTTTGCATCAGGGAAGCTGTGCAGCTCTATTAATTGCTGCTGAACTAAGATGCATGTCACACAAAGACAAAAAAAAAAAAAAAAAAAAATTTTTAAAATCCACAATGAAGAGAAAAAGAAGAGAGTTTATTGACAAAAATCTCACAACTCCATTTTGAGACTTTATGGGCTGACTTCCTCTTACCTAAACTTGCACCTCTTAAAAATTAGTCTTATTAGCCATCCAGGTTTCTACTGTACTCAGTGAACAGAAAAAGGATAAGTCAGGAGAATGATTCACCATATCTTTTTTAGGAAGCTATTTTGGGATGAACTAAATCTTTCTTTGAAGATTAGACAATTAATATAGACTAGATGTCCAACTTCTCCACAGCCACAGAGTAAGATGTACTAATGTCACAGCACAAGGAAGGATGGGTCCAAAGACTACGAGCTGATAATAGATATCAGTGACAATTATTTGCTTTTTAAAACTTCTGGGAAGGAACAGACCCAAGGAGAGAAAACACTTGTTCAAGGTCACAGAGGTCACTAGAACTGCTTATGTCTCCCAAGTGCACTCCAATGTCCTGAATAAAACATATTATTTTATCATGCAAGGAATAAGGTTTAGGAAAAGCATGACTGTAAAATGTCATGTCTTTAATTACAATTTAATTTACATATGGTTCCCCCAAGCTTCTGAGAGTATTAGTAGCAGGAAAACACAATCCTGTGGATTTTTAATAGCAGCTTGCATTAAAAAAAACCTGAGGCACAGGATGGTATCAATGACTGCATTACCTAATCAAACTTAAACTAAATATACTGCATTCTAACAAGAACTGAGGCAAAAGCTGTGGGGAACAGAGAGGTTGTGGGTCTTCTCTGGAGACATTCAAAACCCACCTGGATGCATTCCTGTGGGACCTGATCTAGGTGATCCTGTGCCAGCAAGGGGATTGGACTAGATGATCTTTTGAGGTCCTTTTCAATCCTTAACATGATTCTGTGATTCTGTAATGCATGAAATTAATACTGTCTCTGGATGAAGTGATGGGAAATACTTTGAAAAAAATACTGCTGACAACTGCTGGACACCAATCTGGGAGTGTCAGTGATGTGGGGCTTCCATTTGTGAAGCCATTAGTGACCAGAAGGTAGGAAACAAGCTTCATTCCTCCCACATTCAATCCTGCCACAGCCAATAGGACACCACAGGTGACATAAGGAACCTAAAGAACCTTCCAAGGACCTCTGGGAAAAGAAAGGCCATGAAACATTTGGATTGACTACATTATGAAAAGACAAATAGCCTTGACCATGGACTTGCCAGCTGCAAGTCTGCTCAAGACAGCAGTCGGTGTCGAAAAAATGCCTCTTAGAATGTCAATGTAGAAAAGCCTGCATAGACCTGAAGATTGTTTTTTATCCTTAAACCACCACATGCCTTTGGACTTTCTTTTAGTTGTAGCTGCTTTCTTAGACCAAGAACTAACTTGCAGCTGAATTGGTGCTTCCCCTCCTCCTCCTCCAAACACTTCATAACCACAAACCTCAGCTGCACTTACTTGTTTCCTGTGTTTACCCAAAAAATCATGGCAAAAAGGGACAAGAGGAAGGAGTTTATAATAGGAAACCGATCAATACTGACATGCCATCACTGGCTGCAAGGCAATCATTAGCGGCTCAGGAGAGAGACCTCAGGGGCTTCTGTTTGCTCGATGTGTGATTGCCTCTTGCAGAGAGCTAAGCTGCTGTGAAAGACTTCGGCAGGTGCCTTTTCCTCCTCCTCCAGCCCAGGGATTCAATGTAAGTCAGGCAGCTAAATTACACCTCTGGGTTATTATCAGCAGTATTAATTACTGTGTTCTCCCTAATTATCCTCTCTTAACACTCAGTTGGTTTGCAGGAACAATGCAAGGTTGGCAAACAGTGGCATTTAAAAATGATTGGGCCAGAGGCTCAACTGATAAAAAGCAGCAGAGGAGGTTTACAGAAAGGTCAGTTTATGCTGGTGGTGTTTAGCCACCGTTTTATGAGGGTGTGAGCTGAGTTGCAGCTAGGCTGACATGCCCTGGCCAACTGGCATGAATGGAGACAAACAGTTTTGGGTCAGTTGTTCACTGGTCTACATCATGACCTCGTGCAAAGCGATATTCCCTACCACAGTTCTAATGTGACTTTCTGACCTGCATTAAAATAAACACAGTATCATTATCTAGAATCAAAACATTCCTTTTGTCTCCTATTCCAATCTGCATGAACTGCAGGTAGACATGGGAAACCCAAGGAGATTCAGATATGTTTTGGCTGTCTATCCTGTTCTTGAAATAACCAGACCTCAGTAGACTCACACTCAGATCACTGATGTATGGATTGTTGCATTTGCAACATGAGACAACTCAGTTGTGCACTTTCCTACCTTTGTTGTTCAAATTCCTCACTCTCCCCAGGCTGGCTCCTCACTTCTTGAATGCAGGATATGTCTGTGATATGCAACTCAACTCACCAGATTCAACCCTTGGTTGACAAGGGCAACTGCTTGGTGGCCTGACAGCCTACCATTGGAACCTTGATAGATTTGCTGTCTTGGGGGATGATAAACCCACCCCATCAAAATGTACACATGACCCCATCATACAGATGTGTTCCTGAAGGAGCATTAACATCCAGATAAAGTGTATTAAAAAGAAAAATCTACAGTCTGGAGGGAACCTTCTTGGACTGTGATCTTTCAGCATGATCCTTTCAATTCACATGTGTCCATAACCTCAGATCAGCATCTTTAGCTGTGGAACATTTTCTTCCCTTAACATGCTTTGTTCTTACTTGGTGCCTATGAAAATCACATCTAAGTGGCCTTCTGTTCTGCCAAAGTCATGACATAAAATGCAACACTATTTGCAGAGATGGACACCAAAAATGTCACGCAACTTTCTACCCAGAACCAACTAAAGCTCTGTCCATCTTCTCTTGCCACCCTTGGGATATGAAGTAATTTCTGCAAATATCACTAGACTCCTGTGCTCACCTGCCTCCAGAGTTCAGAGTTTAAATGAAGCAGTCGGAAAATAAAGGTCTAAACAGATAAAATCTATTTTCCAGCATATAGAGAGAAGCAATAGAAATCCCATTTTAACAAACTGTTCCCTAGCTCAGAGGGTGAAATCCAGTCTGGTGAAGGTCAGCTCTACCTCTGTGTATACTGTTTAAGTCCTTCTTATACCTGTAGCTGTCATAGAGGTCACAAGCTTTTGGAATATTTATCCTGATAGAAGAATCCATATTTTTCAAGAACAAATAGTAGCTTCTGCATTTTTAACACAATCCCTATAACACAATCATAATCAAGACAACATCAGTGACACTAGGTACTCATTGAATGAGCCAAATAAAGTAAATCTGCCCATTTCTTGGCTAATTCCTTCTCCTGCAGGAATCCAAGGATGTCTGCAGATCCACAGCACTGGAGGAGGAGAAGCAGAGATGTGCAGGTAGAAGGACAAACCCACAAGAGTATGAGACAATGCCTTAAACATCAAACTCTCTCAGCCTTCCCTTGCATATCTGACCTTTTATTTCAGTTACCATCTCCAGCATGAGCTGGTGTCACCAGAGACAGAATCATGCTCCTTTCTGGAGGATATTGGGGGCTTTACCTTCATTTTGATTACAAGAATATAGGTCCAACTGTGTTGTGGCTGGAGGTACCCAGCAGAAAACTGAGAGCAGCCACATTCATAAGAAAGAGTCAAGGCACAACTATAGGGTAGGCATATTCCAATGCCAAGGAAGCCATCTCCACGTTAATTCATTAATAACAAAAAGAAATTGGCCCAACTGTGTAGCAAAAAGGAAACTGGAACACGCATAACACCCCTCTGTCCTGGTTTGAATTAGAACAGAACTAATTCCGTTCAGTGATTTTACTTCTCAGCTAAGTCTCTTCCATCTAACTGAACTTTCTGAAGATAACGGCAATTTTTTAAACAGACAGTAATGACATTCGATGTTTAGAATTACTACCAAGTGTGCAGACCAAGGTCACTGCTAAATCTTCTGCACCATGTTGGGGATGCAGATAGTAAAAGACTGCACCTGCAGAGAAGAGCAGCCAGGACAGGTGACCCTAAATTGACCAACAAGGGATTCCATCCCATCTACCTCATATTCACTACAAAGCTAAGGGATCATGAGGGCCCAGTCTCTTCTTAAATGGCCAGTGCCCGAGGAAGACTCTGTTCTGCCTTTAATCCTGATCTGTGTGTTCCTGAATCCAGTACCAGAATGCAGCTCCTCAATCCAGTTCCCATCTGCCACTGAGTCCAGTCTGGGACTTCCCCAGTGCCTGCTCCCCAGCATCAGTGGTGACAATGATGTAATTGCCATCAAGGGAGTTGGATTTGATACTGTTTTTGTATATATTCATATATGTTTCATTTTATTACTACTATTTTCATTAAAGCTTTTCTAATCCATAAAACTATCTCCCTTATTCCCTTTCTCTTCCCCTTTGGGAAGGGAGAGGGGTTCACAGAGAGCATCTGTCATTCATCTAGAGGCCAGTCCTGCCTAAACCCTCTCTCTTAGCCAGCAAATCTCCAATCTTGTAAATTCTTTCCATGGCTGTGAGCTCTCTCAGAAAGTAGCACTGTCTTGTTTCCCCAACAGTTTTGCATCACGAAGGTGACCTTCTCCACGATGCTGCAAAATATTCATTGTGTAAAATGTGATACATAGATCAGGGTCTGATTCCTACCTGCACTGGGCAATTTTTGGTAGTTCCACAGACCATTTCAGTCGAAGATAATCTTTCCAGCAAGGCAGTGATCAAGCCCAGTGTAAATCAGAGCTCCCAATGCCTCCTCAGTTTTGCTTTTTTCTGGAGGAGAGTGTGTAGGACGGTGTTTGTGCTGATGAATAGCTTGGCATTATAGTAACAAGGCGCAGGAGATCCAAAATCCTACTGCTGTTAATATACATGAGTCACCACTGCTGTGTGTGCCAAACATGCTTCCAAATGAAGCTGCAGTTTGCCCTTGGTTGTTTAGCTGGGCAAAGGCAAGTTTGCAAAACTTATTTTTTTCTGTGATTCAAGATAACGACATAGCAGAAATCTCTGTCTCGGATCTGTTTATTGGCAAACAAACCAAGACAACTACTATGTGTTTGCATTTTATTAATAGTTTACAGCTTAAATATTTCTTCTCTTTTGTTCCTGCTGATCTCACAGAAAACAATAAAAATATATATAGATGTCTGCCAAATAGATTTCTTGGAAGAAACCAGAAAAGTGTGAATAATGGATTCTGAAGTATGGATAATTAGGAGATCAAATAACCCTGAGGACTGGGGAAATTTTTCGTCGTCTGCAGATATTCACCATTCCTATTTTTCTAAATAAATTATGTGTACCCTCCAGGTACATTTTTTCACCTAGTTCATATAACAAAAATTAAGGTGTCTAGTGCAGGGGTAGGGGAGGTTATTTATTTATTTTAATTTAATGCTTCTGACAGTGAGAAAATGACAGCTCTGGCTGCAGTTAGGAGTCATATGGGCAGCTGTTGTACAAACTTCCTGACCACAGCACCTCAAATCTGACCTCTCCACTCTTTCTTACAAAAGGCTGCCATTCAATTTAGTTCAGTAATACGAAACTAAAGAAATATGACAATGCCAGCAGAGCTGTGGGTAGCAGGCATACAGCAAAGCTTGTGGTCCCTGGGTGCAAATGGCTGCAACTCTCCCTTAGGGTTCCAAGTTACAGTCAAGCTTTGAGGTTTTGTTTCTAAATACTGTCTTCTCATTTACTTGCTCAGTATATCAATAAATAAGGAATATACAAATCTCCAGTGACATAAAATCAAAGAAATTTGCTTCTCATCTGAAGCAGGGCAAGACTAGAAACACAGGAAAGGGTCCTTTCCTCCATCTAGACAGCAGTTTCTCTGCCACTAGCATTACGCATCACCAGCCCACAGCTGATACATGCTCTGAAAGGTGTGTGCAGCTTTGCCCATACATTTTTGGAAATAAACGAATAAATAAAAGAATAGATGCCCCACTGAGATGCTCCAATGCTGCTTTGTGGAAGCAGTCAGGGAGCGATCCTTAAAAAATGGGATAGGACTCTGTTGCAACTCTGGAGTTCACAAGAACAGATTTTTTCATATCAATCCTCTTATCAAAAAGTAGAGGGTCTAAACTTTGTATTTGACTAAGATCACAAGAAAAACTGATGCAACTGTTACTCATTATAAGTAAACCAGATAAAGTGTTTCAAAGCTTGAGCTCTCCAAATCTTTTTTCTAATGAAACATTGTCATCTAGGACACAAAATAAGTCCTCCCTTAGAGACAGTAATTTAATAGTGGGGACATTAATTAATTTCATCTCCACATCAATGCTCTGTTTGATTTAAACCCTCATCCTGCAGTCACTGGGGTTCATGAGCATCTGCAAAGCCTGCAAGAGCCCTGGACTGCAGCCAAGGAGAGGTTTGGTGTAGATGGCAGATGGCAGACTAATGTAGACATGACAGAACCAGCTCTAAGCTAGTTTGCTTGAACAGCAGTGGTGGTTTACCAAGAGTAACAAGGTGCTTGGTCCAGGAAAAGTAGGATAAATTACAACCATTCATCCTTAGCTCAGAAAATAGGATGACCATGGACCTTTCTGAGCCATAGTGAAACTATAGCTATTACAAATAGCTATTAAGTACTCGGGTGCCTTAAACCTGTCTATTTGTCATCTTTGTTGATGAAAATTTGCAACAGCGATTCACCAGGGACTCAGAATGGTAGTCATATGTGTGAATGATGGTAGTTTCCCTTCTTACAAATCTCCTCACTGAACTACAATGGTAAACTCAATAAATGCACACAATGGGCATGGCACATCTAAATCCAATACCCAGAACTACAAAAGCAAGTTTTGACACGACCCAGAGATCCTTCTAAATCCTTAGCTACAGCCTGCAGAGGCCTGAAAAAATATAATTCAATGTCAAGGAAAGATGTCATGAAGCACCATCAGGATGATGTCTCTATCAGTCGCCCCATTAAAAACAAAATTGATCTTTTGCTACCCCATGCAATTAACCTATGTAAATATGTGCTAATGACCACTTCTCCTTTCATCTGAGATCTGTCTGGCTTTCTGTTTCTTGGACTTGTTTTCCTTTTAGGACAAGCAAATATTAAACCAACAAGAAAAAAGTTACTTTTGTTTTTCTTGGTTTGTTGTTTTTTGGTTTGGTTTTTGGTTTTTTGTTTTGTTTTGTTTTGTTTTTTTGTTTTTTTTTTTTTTTTTTTGGAGATGAGGAACAGTACTGGATTCAGCAGAGCCATACTGAAGCTTAATTTCTTAAAGAAATAGGATTTCTGTGATAAAGCTTTTTGTGTCTAGACGTGCATACTTTCCTCTTTCTTGTCCACAATAGCTTAAGCAAAATAGCTAGTTTAATGTCAGTTTTACTGAACAAATCAAATCTCCAAAATAGTGCAGTGGGGTGCCTGCAATACATGCGAGTGCACCCCACTTTTCTATAGTGCTTGTTGCCTTCAAGATCTCAGAACCCTCTTAAACTTCAGTGCCAGATGCGGAGTTGTCACCTGCCTCTGTCTGTCACTCATCAGTAAAATAGCAAGAGTAGCAGCCTCTCAAGTTTAGGTACTACTATTCTTGTGGTAGATGGTCACAGTACTGATAACAGCTGGGTGCAGACTCAGCAAGACAAATCCCATTCTCAGAGTTCTTTGCCATTAGAAAATAATCTTCATTAGTTTACTGCATAGATACACATGGAAAATGTAGCTTCTGTAGAACAGAAATACCCACACACTCTCTGCAGAACCCTCCAGAAGCCCTGCAGCCCGCTATCCCCACAAACACACATCATAGACCACAATCATGTACCCTAGCACCATGTGCTTTACTTTTTTTATGTTCTGTCAATAACGCCCTCCAGCAGCTCAGCAAGACTGGCAAAGCCCAAGGCTATAGCCACCAGTTTTTATGAGCATAATTAGCAGGCTTTATTTCCGCACCACAGACATAAATATTTCCAGGATCCCAGCCACATACACAGGGCACCTGAGACACCAGCAGCTGTCTCCAGCTCCAGTTGACCCCCTGAAAAAGGAGGCACAGAAAATGCTATCCCAGCAGGCATTAACGCAGGTTAATTAAACCTAAACTGCTTTGGCAGGGGCACAGTGAATAATAGAGAAGCAGTGCTTCTGCAGCCTGCCCAGTGCACCAATCCCACCGTGGCACAGTCATTAATGGTTCTCACATAAGCCTCAGGGCTCATTTGCTTGACAAGAGCAAAGCAGTAATTTTACTGTTGAACACTTGCAAGAAATGATGCCCTGACTGTTATCAAAAGTGACAAGTAAGTTATGTGAGCAGTTAAGTGAAGGTTACTTTTTAGGGCCAAACCTCTGAATAGATCAGACGTCAATTAGTTCATGCATGGAAGACAGTGGGGAAAGAAAACATAAAGAGAAAAAGGAGGAAGGATGAAAGCAAAAGAGGGGAAAAGAAATATCAGTAAAGAGGTTGATTTAATTGGTTTCCCTGACTCAGTGCTCTGAAGGACAGAAGGGGGAAGACTTTGAGCAGGGCAGCTGCCTGCATTCCCTAGGGAGCTCTGACCAGGCCAGTTGGCTGGCAGCTGCTGCAGTTTAGTCAATGCAGCTGGGATAGCAGGAAGGAGATGAGGTTTCAGCACAGACAGGAGAAGCACCCTTTCTGTTGGTACCTCCTGCAAGGTTTGGGGGCTTTTGCTTTCCTCTGCATTCCTCAAGTGAAAACCTCATGAGAAAACTTTCAAGGTCCAACACATTGTCTCATCGATACTATGGACATTTGAAGAAGAAGAAAATCATCCACGGAGCAAACATAGCCTCCAGTTCAAGATTTTTAGAAAAAATAGAGTTTTTGAGACTCAGAAAAGTGCTTGAAGAAAAATTTTCAGCTTTGACAAAGTTTTCCTGTTAATAAAAAAGGTGAAGTTAAATATCCAATTTGATTTGCTCCAAATAAAAAAAAGATTATGTTTTCATCTTAAAATTACTTTTCCTTTAAAAATTTTTAGCTATACTAGGCTAAAAAAGTGCAAGCTGAAAAAGAAGAGTATAAAGCTGCAGTCAAAATTAAGCTTTTGTTTAAAAATAATAAAGTTTTTGTTTGCTCTTATCTAAAAGTAATCATAACTTTCCTTCTAAAACACAAAAAAAGTTACCCCCCACCCCACCAGAACATCCTATCCATCCTGCTTCATGTGATGCTAAATGAGAGGAAAGACAAACAAATTAAACTCATAACCTGCAAGCTGACTCATGAGCAAGAGCTTGCTGGAGCCTGCCTGGCTCAGAGGAAATCGTGTCCCCATCACCCTCAAGGTGAGGAACCAAAGAATTCTCATCCCTGACTTGTGTGTGTGTTACCAAAGGGTATAGCCGTTAATTATTGTTACTGTTCTGGCTGTTAGCTGGATAGACTGCTCTGTTGGGCTTCTTTAAGATGGTGTAGAATGAACCCAGTGGTTCTCTGAATTTTGTGGAGAATAAGATTGATAGGAGGGAGAGAACTGGATTCCCCAGGATCGAGACCTGGAAGAATTAAGTCTGTAACCAACAAACTAAATTCAAAGGTATAACCAGGTATTTTCTTGCAGTTAATGCATTATAGAAATCACTTGGGTCACCATTTTAGAAATGCTTTCTTTTATGGTTAAGTGTAGGAGAAAGATAAACAGACTGCTCACTTATCTCTCTCCCTCCCAGAGCAGCTGCCAACAGTGCAGGACACTTGGTTTCAGCTAAGTTTACTCAGGTGGGGTGACAGCTGCTCACCACTACCTTGCAGGTATGCTGAGGGACACCAAGCCCAAGCCCCAGCACCCATAGCCCTCTACCAGGCACAGCCTGGAGCCACATCCCACCAGACTGCACCACCCTAGGGGAGGCACTGAGACAGCTCCTGGCAATGAACTTAAAGCATACTGTTATTTATTTCAATTCTGGACCTGTCAGCCTTGACAGTACCATAAATACTTGCAGGGCTGCACTCAGGCTGAATGAATCTCTTGGGTCTGGGATGGGAATATTGCAGTTAGAAGCTTATTTATCCAAATTCCCATTCTCCCCATCCCTCCTCTTCACCTCACTCCCCACCTTTTCTGATCTTCATCATCCCAAGAAAGGTCAGCATTTTGCCTTACTGGTTTGCTTCTGGAGCACATCCTGGCTTGGTTGATACAAGCAGACTTAATGCAGACAAGGACTAAACCTTGCAGAGAGTGCCTGTTGGTTTTCTGATCACATCGAGGACTGGCTGTCAGGCTCCAAAGGCAACAGGATTTATTGCTCTGAAACACAGCAGCAGCCGCCTGTGAGGAGCCTATGGAGCTTCTTGCACAGGAATAAAAATTTCAGGGCCGCTTGGAGATATGAAATATTTCTTAATTACTTTCTGTTCCAGCACAGCTTGAGGATTTTGCTGCTGCTGTTGTTCTTGGGACTTGTTTGGTAGTTTTGGCTGGGATTTGTTGTTGTTGTTTGTGAGGTGTTTTTGTTTGTTTGTTTGTTTATGGTTTGTTTTGGCTTGGGTTTGTTTGGGTTTTTGTCTGGTTTTGTTTGTTTGTTTTTTAAATGCAACTGGTGGCAAACCAGTATTAATGCCAGCTTTCTTACTGTGTTTCATAAAGGACTAGCCATGGCTTTGCTCAGAGACTGACTGCTCATGGAGAGGGTGCTAGCGTCTGGGATCATTTACCTCATGCTGAAAGACATTAAAATCTCCTCCCCTGAGACATTTCTCCATAATGTCTTTGCGGAGAGGTGCATCTCTGTAATGCTTGCCTAAAAGAAGCCTGGATAAGCTCCTTCCATTGATTCCCTTCCAGCCCTGAAATGAGAAAACCCAGAGACTGAAACCAGTTCCTCCCACCATTCTCACATCCTCAGACACCGCATAAACACATGACCCCAGTAGCCAGGCAAAAGGTAACAAAAGAAAACTGCCAGAGCTCTGGGAGCTACACCTTCTTCACAGCTTTCCTCTCTCAAAATCGCTATGAAAAGCTTCTGTTTTGCACCAGTCATCAATCAGCAAAAGGCCCTACAGCCAAACTGCTCAAGTGAGTAAATGATAACTTTGCAGACTTTTTTTGGGGGGGGTAAGGGGGTGCAGGTATCAGGCTACAAAGGTAATAATGAACATGGATGATTGTCTCCTCCTTGTCCCAGGATTGAGGCCAACTGGGATGTGGCTCAGGCAGATCAGAGGTGGCTTCACATCTCCACAATGAAGTCATCTGCACTCGCACAACTCTACTTGTTTCCCTCACCCTGCAGCAGGGCTCTCTGTAACGCTTACATGGAGCCTATCCCGCATCCCCAGAGGCCACAACTAAGGAGAAGGGAGCATCCTGCTGCAGTATCCCGTAGTTCAACCCCTCTCTGCAATTCTCCTGGCTGATTCTGGATTATGCCTTGCACCATGCAAGACCCAGGAACAGAACTAAAGACTCTAACATCCTTCATTCTCTGCAGCTGAAGAAGAAAATGAGAGTGTCTTTTTATCACCTCCTCACATCCCTTTTTGTTCTACTTCTCATGTGAACTGAGAATGAGGCAGCATTCGCAGTCCAAAAGTCTCTGACCCATGCCACAGTTAATGTGTCACCTTCCAACCTGGGGGAACTGGTTCTGCAAAAATATAAAACATAAAATCCTGGACATGTCTTGGACCCTGAAGTGAGCATCCAAACCAGGGAAATGGCACAAACAGGATTTGCTTCCTTATCACCAGAACTGTTCAAATCTTTCTTCCCCAAAATAACACATTTTATTCCCAGTACACCAGGTTTCAGCGGACAGCAGGGGTGGGCAGCTGGATAGAACAGAGAATGACAATTTTGCCAGGACAGCCCAATGACCATGGTAGATTATGTTTTTTAATCTTTTCTGGGTTAAACACAGGCAGTTGTGTCTTGTTATATTACATTACGTAATATGATTTGCTGATATAGCTTGACAGGTTGAATACAAGAACATGGTGACTCATGTAGGAAACTGGAAGCCTTCTCTCTAGCACAGTGTTTCTGGAAGCTAGAGTGAATCAAATTGATTGTATTCATTTAGTTATTTTTGCTGTTTAGTAAATAATTGTTTATTTAATGATTTTTTAAAGTCTGTAGGTGATACCTCCCTGGATTTGAGAAGGGTAGGGAAGATACAGATGTGGGTACAACAGATTCTCTAAAATAAAATATTTTTAGGAAGTGTCCCAAAAATGGAACAAGATAAGAGAATGTCACCAAAGGTGGATGTCAGAACTCCTGTGTTGCACTCCCTGGCTCCAGTACTGACCTCAGAGAAAGACAGATTTTCCCTGTGAAGCAGCCTGCCTGACAAGGAGTTCCTTGCTTCGGGAGCCGAATGCATTTGACAAAAAGCCTGAGCTTTTCTGAAATCCTTGCTTCTAACATCTGGTCATCTCAGTTTGCTCAGACATAAAGATCCACTTCACAATAGCATTGTAAATCTTAATTAAGATCTGTAAACTATAGATGAAAAGGATTATATGAGTACACAGTATCACGTATAGCCCCTGAGAAGCACACACTTTCATGCTGTACCATGCACAGCAACATTGAGGAATGTATGAATGCCACAGCATTATTGATTTGGTAACTACTAAAAAGGACCCCTGGCAATAAAAGCGTGATAACGAGAAGTAGCCAGGATAGCACTATTTCTGCAAACAATATTTGCATTCACTGGGACTAGAGCACAACCTGTATTTATCAATAGAGAGGTGAGGGCTGGTTTGAATGCAAAGGATTAGCCAAGTTAATTTTGCAGAAAATGTGGTGGCTGTGGTTTACCTTTTAGCATTGGCTGCAAGGTATCAGTAAAAAAAAACTCACCCAAAAGGGAATGCTCCCAAATTAACACCAAAACTATCAGAAGAGAGTATAACTGTTATTTGTTTCTCAGGGATTACTTTTTTCTGTTAGAAGCCCTCAAATTTTCAGTAGCTACAACACCAAAACCGTATTCTATTTACAGTCAGTATGTGCAGGAACACAACTTCATTACAAGGTGAAGGAAAAGCAGAACGTTAAAATGCCCTAATGAGTAGTTACTATTTAATGAAAAAGATAAAGTATTACTTTACAAAAGCCTGAAGTGTCAGAGATTTCTCTTGAGAGGGCGATATAGTGTAATTAAGGCCAAGTGCAGTGATGAAAAGGGCTACCTCAGTGATGTATTTTGTCTGATACTACCCTTCCACATCTCCCCTTTCTGGTCTATGTGTAAATGAGGAGACAGTTCTAACAGGCTGCCTTCTATGATTTACAGGGTATTTCAGAACCAGGAAGAAGGACAGTTAGTAAACACCATTTGCTCTCCTGCTGAGAGAAAGGGGAGAGATGCTGTTGCACTTTAACAGAGGCTGTGTGAAACAAATGACTGCTTTGCTACTGCAGGTCATTAGCGTAGGGACAACCATAAATTTTATTGTTCCCTACTGCTGCTGCTGCAGTACAGCTCTCACTTGCAGAGCACAAATGCTTCTGAAACCATCCTTTGAGCTCATGACATTTTGGACAAAAGGTATCTTCACAGTGCAGTGGGGACCCTGTGAAGCCTTGCTTTCCACGTTTGTACATTGTGCAGCTGGAGCTGCATCCTCTGCTTCTCCTGCCTGAGGTCCCACATGCTCAGCTCCAGTTAGATGTTCAATGTCCAGGCTCTGATGGAGATCGGGCACTTTGCTCTGACATTTCAAATCTCAGAAACTATTTTTTCTTTGTTTGGGTGGTTTGTGATTTTTTGTTTGTTTGTTTGGGGTTTTTGTGTATTTTTTTCTTTGTTTTTGTTTGTTTTTCTTCTTGTTAAATTAATGGTGTTCTCTTCAATTATTTTTTTTCTGGGTGAATTTACTCTCATGGCTTCCACACATGGAAAATAAGGGAAAACTTTTCACCTCCCAAGGATCCCAAACAAGTGGGTTCATTAAACAGTAATGATTACACTTCCTCTGGTAATGCTGTACAGACAGAGAAATTTCTTACTGTAAAGAAAACAAAAAGCAGAGAGCAAATTCCTCCAGTGTTTATTGTCTTGTAAAAGCTTTCAGATTCTGTTGGCAGAAAGTTTATAGTCCTCTGTAGAGATCCCAGCTAGGTGATTTCTTTCCTGTCTCTCAGACACAAATATCATGTAAATTCTCTTAAATTACTTGGTAACTAAGAAAGATATGCTTAGTAAATACCCTATTGCTACATAACACAGTAAGCACAAAATCTGCAGACAGGTACTAGTTATATTGCCTCTCAGTTACTCAGCAATTATATCTTGAAATAATTACTATGACACCTATGCACTCTGGGTTATAAAGTGGCAATAATTCTGTGTCATTCTAGGGGGAATTGGCTTCCCTATAAACACCTTTCCCAACACTTTATATCAAAAACAGGTTTAGAGAACTCACAAAGAGTAGAGATGTGAGAAAGGAAACATGTCCTTCCTCCCAGCATACTGGTGGGCTGCAAATCTTCTTGCATCTATCATCTCTTGAAGATCTCTGAAAACAAGATACTCATTTAATATCGAAAGAATCCAAAAGTCTCCAGGGCAAAAAGCATGGTGAGGAGTTAGGAGGCTTTGAAGACTAAAAAGAGGTAATATGGTGGCTCCAGAGAAACAGCAGAGCAAGACAACTAGCAAGGGTTTACTGTTCAGGCAGCACTAAGAGTGACAAACGAGTACTGGCAGGTCCAGTACTGTATATATTCTGCAGGTCTACTACAGAAGCAGACAAGCCCCATGACTGCAGCTTTTTTGCTCTAAAACCAGAAGAGTTTGTGCTCTTTGGCTAAGCCTGACATGATCCACAAGCTAACTGATGGCATTGACACACAATATGTACCCAGACATCATATAACCACAGAGCAGATGAAACCCTTAATACAGGAACCCAAGAAGGCTCAAAACATTCACACTTGCTAAAGCACTGCTTATCATCCTCCCAGGATTTAAGTAACCAAATCATATTGTTAGTATATGTTCAGCAAGTAATTTCTTCAAACATGGTATTTGGCTGGCACTGCTGAATAAAACTGAGGGGAAAAGGGAGGAAATTATTTTTTAAAACAGACTACTGCAACCTACAGCTCTTACTTGCATTTCCTAGCACGTCCTGAAGCTCATTTGTGATCATATACATAATTTCAATTGTCCCTGCATCCCAGAAATATGACTCTAATTGTGGCAACTGTTAGAGATTCACTTCTGCCAACCTTTTCAGACCAGTCCTGAAAGCTCAGAAGCAGCCTGGGCAGCATTTTAAGAGCTCAGAGTTCTGTCACTGTCCCTTAACAATGCTTAAGTGGATGCTGATAGGTTAACATGTTAAATATTGCCTCTTTCTTGCCTGAACCAAATGAGAAATGTTTCAATTACAGTATTCCCCATGGAAGATCCCTACCCACTCCAGTTATTATAAGCCAGTCCACAATCATCACATATCTGCCAGCTCTAAGCTAAGATCACAGCTCTTTGGAGTTTTTGTTTTGTGATTGCACTGTGCCTGATCCAGGACAGGGAATCCTCTGGGAGATCATAATACAAAACATAAATAAAGTCTCCACACTTCTCCCCACCCCATGCTAGAACCTTGTTTTTCACTGGTTAAGCACAGGTCCTACCTACAGCTTTTTGAAGTAGATGGGAATTTTCCACTGATCTCAGGCTATACAGGGTACAGCTTCTAAAGTAATTTTCAGCTAAATAAAGTACTCAGGGAGATCACCCTGAGAGTTTATTAATAAATCTTATGATGAATTTATCGCATACTGTGGAGGGAGAGGGAAGGAAGAGAGAAACTGCATACTGTCTAAAAAACCTTGCACTTCCACATTAAAAACACCTTTCCTCAAGAGCATAATAGTTATCAATGAAAACTGGTCAACTGTGTGCTTCTGTGATGAAAAATTATTCACTGGTCTGCAGAACAAACCTGTTATTTGGCTTGTATTTATGCACCTGATTACAGCTTTGGCCACCTGACATCACCACGTCTGTAGGACATGGCTCCAAGTAAACAAATTTTAATGTGCCTCTGTCTAGCTGCAATCAGCCTCACATCTTGGGGGGTTAATTCCTCCCTCCTTTACACCAGTGGAAGCTAATACTCTGCATGGGTGATGATGCTATAATCCTACTATGCAGCTGGATAATCTAGCTTCTGTAAGAAACTGTGAAGGTAGATATAATATTCTACCTTCATCAGTTCAGCCCTTCCTGACTTAACTTGATCAAATGGCAGCATCTTGTTTATGCACCCTCACCACATGTATCTGCTTCTGTGGTTTGGGTGAGACCATTCCTGATTAAACAAAGTAAGCTGCTGGAGGCAAGATGCAGTCTGCATCTAGAATTTACAGAGGAAACTTTCCATTATGGACTGTAAAATGAAACAATTTTCGCCCAAGAGAGTTTCAGACTGGAATTCCCCTTAAGAGACAAAATCAAAGCAGAATAATTCTATCATTAGAGATGCACAGAGATATTGTCTTGCAAAGGCTTAATTAAGAACACTATCCTCCTCCTTTGTTGGTTACATCAAATGTAGTACATTCTGACCTTCTTCTTTGGCAAGACTTGAAGAGACTTGGCTAAATCTGAGCAATAGCTTCTTCCTGCTCCAAACTGTGCTGTGAGGAATAGTGAATACTGATATCTTTTCCTGCTCTTGGGCTGATCTTAGCTGACACTCATCCTGCTAGGAAGCCTCATCACTTGCACAATGATCAGAGCTGAATGCAGACTATGTTTTAATCTACTGAAATGGTGTCACTGAGATCTTCCTACCCCAACACTACAATCCTCCAGCAAAAAGAAGAATTCCAGACTTATCCTTAGAAAATAAAATTTTCTCTTTGTGTACGTATCAGCAACAAAGTGACACTGCTTACACAAGACCCTGTTTGGGTTCTGTCAAACCTGAAAGTACCTGGTCAGCTCCTCTTTAGCAAGCAAAAGTAAACTGGAAGGATCCAGCCTGTGCCTCTGCTAAATAGGTAGCAAGAGGCTCCATGCCTGGAACACACAGTTTCACCCTTTGTGACAAATGCATTCAGCCCTATTAACATTTTATCCACATGCCAGAGCAAGAGCAGGAGACTTGGCAACCAGTCAAGAGTAATCTTTCCTGGCACACGGTACCCAGCTGCAACAGCTCTGGTGAACTTAAGCACAGTTGATTGGCAGCAGGGAAGAGACTGGAGAGGGAGATGTGGAAGACAAGATAGGGAAGAGGGAGCAGGCAACCCCAGGACTGGGAATGTGAGATTAAAAGATGCACACACGCATAAACAGTTGTTCAATACCAGAGGATCCTTGAGTTATTTCCTTCAGTCACTGGCTCAGTAAATGGTCATCTGCTGTAATCTTTGCATCTCTGAAAATAGAAGGTATTAGTGCTTATCTGCACGAGATATCTGATCACTGGCTAGTGTTCACACAGCAGTGTGAGATGGAAGAAGTTTCTCCCAGCAAAATATCCCCCATCCACAAAAACCTTCTGAGCACCTCAGCTCTGGAGAAATGGAAGACAGCAAGTGTAGATGATACAGTGACATGGATCAGTGCTGATGACATGCTCTATCTGGGAAAAACTAAGTAATGAAAGGAAAGGATTGCTCACACTTCATCATGAGACTTGATATGGCCTGGTTAATAGAATATGGTGGAAAAAATGCCCCATCTTATTTACTTTCAGCTGAATGTCCACTAAACTTATTCTCAGGAAATTATTTGGTACCTCAGAATCAGAGCAACAGAAGGTGCAAGTGATCAAATTTGTGAAACACTGGGTAACCATCAAGATTGAAAACAGGTTCCTCTTATCAGCTGAGGAGGAGAGATTCTATTCCTTCATGGGCCAGAAGAACAGGTTAAATATAACATGCACCTAGACATGCAGGCTTCTCTAGGACCCAACTTCAGAGACTTGATCTGGGGCCCGTTACATATTCAAACATGAAATAAAAAAAAAAATATACTGTGAATTGTCTCCTGATACATTAAAATACCCTAGCACTGGACTGGGTGTGATTAGTTAGTAAAATTCCTATTCAGATTAATTAATTGGAACACCTAAAGTTAAAAAAACTTCAACTCTGCAATTGCACTGCTTAAATAGCTGATGGTTTTACCACCTAAGGCAAATAGGAGCGATGAAGAAGCTAGTGATTAAAAGCTATACTTTAAGGAGATAATAGTGCAAATTTTACAGAATCTATCAAGTATGGTGGTGGAGAACAACCAAATTATAGTAGTGAAAACACACTACAAAGCCAAAATGAAGTGAAACATCACTGTTAGGCATGCAGACTGTCAGCTAGAACAGCTGAGTTGACAGGTCAGGGGACAGCAGCAGTGTGATGACAGGGGGGTTGATACCTACCACCAGCCATGTGACTCCTTGAATTCATTAGTGTAATAAGCATCCCACCAGGAAACTGCCATAGAGGCCAAAATGTAGAAGGAAGTGGAAAAAAAACCAAAAGGGAGCTTGGGAGAGCATCCTGATGAGAAAGAGAGGAGTCCATATAATGAGAACAGCTAGAAGTCAAAGCACACATGGTCTACTGCAGCATTTTCCTACTGGAAGTCAGATTTCTCATCTTGCCTGGTTTCCTAAGGAAATGGCAGCTACTTGGTCATGCTCCCAGGGTGTGTGTGTCTGCCCTAGACATTTTAACTGAGTTCTACATAGCAGACAGTCTCAAAGTGCTTTGCATAAACAGGAAGACAGAGATGTTCTGGAAGCAACTGGGTTTCAGTGGGGATACTGAGCATGCAGCCCTTAGATATTACATTGAGTCATCAGAGAAGACACACAAGATGTTTGGCTCCTATGTTTGCTTGTGGAAAAATAGCTTTTCTTTACTGTGATATCTGTGGAGTTACACTGCATCCCTCTGGCCTCATGCAGGGGATAAGAGGCTCACATAATCTGTACCTTAGGAATCCTCAACAATATGAGGAGTCATAGCATGCTGCTGCCAAAGGACTTACTAAGCCATGGAAGTGTCAACATATGAAGTTGAAGAAATTACCAGGCTCTCCCAAATGAGTTTTTCCTGGTGAATTAATAATGTTCCAGCATAAGGGCAACAGAAAATGTCTGTCTTTAATTTCATTTTTCTCACTGATTTATTAACATCATGGAAGCATAAGCACTGCCCAACACTGCAGTCAATTCTCAAATGCCCATTCTTCTTATAAATCAGGAATTTTTTTTTTTTTTCTAACCTTGGGAGGTGTCAGAATTAGTTGCAGAATGTGAATGTGTGGCCTAGAGATCACAACAGCTTCACAGCAAAGCAAATACACTTAACACCTAAATTACCTTTGGTAGCATGCAAGGGAACACACAGACAGACTCTACCAATCTGAATCCCCCTCTCAACACAGTTAATTCAATCCAAACCCTACAAACTAATTCTGAGAAAAGAAAATATAGTTCCTCACCCCATCCCTAAAAAAAACCCAAAATACTTCTAAAATTAATATATATAAAACAGGGGAGTATCCCCTTGCCTGTTGTGCTTATCTCCTGTCTTGCAGCACTTAAGCCTCATTTGCAATAGTCTCTCTCCTCAGCATGTCTTTTGGTTGCTTCTCCAGCCAGCTTTGTGTTATTTGTCCTTGCCAATTCTTCAAGATGCAACTCTGTTCAACCCAGTGATTTCCCTGTCTAGGCTGACTTAGGAAGATGCTCTGGAATAACAGCAAAAGACAAGAAGTTCCTCAAAGAAAGAACATGACAAGGAGCCGAATTCAGTTGGCCTAAAGATTTTGTTCATACCCTATGTAATGAATCTGCATCTTCCCACTGAAAATGCAGGCTCATAAAGATCCAGTTCAGTGTTCCTCTTTTATTCACACTGATGATAATACAACTAATTGTAGTCTTCCTGCCCACTGAAAATTGAATGAAGAAGGAAATCTACATATTGACTGAACATGCTGCCAGGGAGAATAATAAATGAAAATCAAAGGCCCGGTTCCCAGATGACTGTATGCAAAAGAATCAGTTTGCATGAGAATTCACACTTTCAATCACCACTGGAAGTCTGTCATTGATGGTATTTTTCTGGTGAGAATGATACAAGCATTTAGACTTCCTCAGAAGAAAATCTGTCATGTTCAAGAGTGCACAAAGTCATATCCCTTCCCAAAGTGCCCAGGCAGTGAGGCTGGAAAAGAACCTGGTTTTGGATGCGTGAATTCCACATGCAACATCCTCTTCATAGCAGCCTGACTTATGTGATGACTTCCCAAAAAAGAGATAATTATGTAGATTAGGATTATTTATTTACATACCCCTGTCACATTTCAAGTGAACCTGGAGCCCCCGATCTGCTCAAATTCCCTTGCACAGCTGATGTAGAGGTTCCCTGTCAGAACAGATATAGCATGTGCTTGTCACGCTAGCTCTCTCTGGAAGTGAAAGGACATTTATTCAGGCACGAATCACTCGAATTGGGGCAGTGTCTGTCCCAGAACCCTCCTCAGCTCTGAGCCAGCGTGCACTGCTGCTGTTGGTCATGACGGCAGCAGCCACAGTGCTTTTAGGGGTAGATTTGGAAGCTCAGTTCCCAACAGTCAGTCGCATGAACATGCTGGAGCTGTATCATGCCAGCCCATGGCAGTCTGACAGCAGCCTGGTGTTTGCCTGGTCTTTCAAGAGAACAGCAGAATAAAGCAATACCACAGCTCAGATGCAGGATTCACGTTAAAATGCCATGAATGATGACTGCATCTTATCACAACCTTCTAAAAGCAACATGACAAAATCCTGCTGCTCTTTTTCACATCTAATCTGGTTTCTGGAGTGTGTCTCTGCTAGTTTTTGTCAAGAGGATACAGGTATAACCTTCACAAATATCATTTGGAGCCACCTTCCTCATCTAATGATCTATGTCCTGCTATGGGATGGTACAGAAGTGAACAGGACACCCTTTGCTTTGCAAGTCTATAGGATTTCCCCATTAGTAGAACTGCACCAGAGCTACCCATTCTCCTACTTCTGAAGAGGCAGGGCTGATACACAGAGGTAACTGGAGGTGAAGTTCCTGATACAACAAAATGCATTGATTTTTAATGACATCTTGAATGGGAAAGGTGTTCTACAGTGATACTTGGGTCATCTTTCCATTCCTCTGCCCATCATCCTCAGCTATCAGCCTGTTGCTCAAAACCAGCTTTTTGTGGTTTTGACATTCAGATTTATTGGATTGCAGACTGTCCTGGACATTGCCTTCCAGCTTTCTGCTCATTTATGCAAGACAACATCTATTTAACTCTTTAGATCAGCTGTGTCTCCTCCTTGCATTACTGGAGTGGTGTCAAGAAGATGGAGCTGAGGTTACAGTCTGAACTTACATATTAAATACAAATCACATAAGTTGGTAACCTATTTGTGTCTCCAGGGGGGCCCTGTACCTTCCAGAGAGAAGCAACTAAATCAGCAAGTGTCCAGAAAGCTACAGAGACAGAGAAAAGTGGATATATTTTGAGGTGTTGGCGTAGGCTTCTTCACAACACATCTGACAGTTACATTCCTCACTAGTTTTACTTTCCTCACAGCAACCCTAGAAGCCCAGTGAAGCAAAAGGGTGAAAAACAAAGCCAGAAAAAGCACAGGGCTCCCAACAGGGAGGAGAAGTTGATATCACAGGCAACCTGCCCACAGTCAGGAGGGCAACTTCACCTTGGGAGCAGGGCTTCTGTGTCCACTGACTGACTTTCCCTCCCCAACATCCTTGGGTGTTTGCTGCCTGTGGGCGTGCTTATAGCCTGTTAGTAATTTGAACTTGTCTCTCCGGTTCATTTCACTCCTTTGCCGTGGGGGGAGCTTAAAAAACAGAAGAAAAACAAGCCTAAAAAGGAGTATTTTTTTTTACTTGGTACTGGACAAAGCTCAAGCAGGAGTGGGACATCCTCTGAATATACATCTTTCTGGAAGAAAAAGAATCACCTATTGTCTTCCTGTGCACAGTCATGGGTGGTGAGAGGGACACTACACTTTCTAATAGCTAAGAGTATTCCTTTAGCCTTAAGCTCAGCATCAGGGCCATAATTGGGAAAACAGCCAGCACTGGTAGCCATGTGTGAAGGACATGCTTCTATCCACCTGAGAAGGCAACACCTACCTGGCTTTCTTCCAGTCATACTCCTTTCCCCCCTAAGGACTTACTGTCTCCTCCATAAAATTCTCATCACGACAAATCTTGAACAGCCTGTTGTGACAAGATCTTTTTGAGCGCTGTGTGCTCTGCACCAGCCTGCCCTGGCAATGCTCCAGGTCAGGGCTAACCTGCCACTGACTCTGTCTCAGATGCAGAAGCGCCTGCTCCTGCCTCACTCCCATCCTCCCTGGATGCATAAACATTTCGTTTAACCATGGAAATGACAATGCAAACCCTGAAAGCAAATGGGGTAAAAAAAGATAACTATGAAGTCTGTTCATGAAACTGTCTTCTTTGAAGATGGAAGAGTATAATTTCTGATGTTTCCTGGCAAACTCAGTGAATGATTGTCAATGAATGGAAAAGAGATGATTTATGTCACCCCTGTTGAAATATTTAAATCACTATTTACCACCCAAAAAGTATTGTTTAGGAATTTGTGGTACATTTCAATTCGATGTTTTACATCAGTTTGTTTTTATTTTGAAACCAGAGGACGGGAGTGTTATTAAAATTTGATTAAATGACCTAAAATAAAACAGCTTTTCATTTTGAGTGAAATCAAAGGTTCTACGTAGACCAAACTGAGTATTTATGAAGGACTTTCACTGTCAAGTCCCCCCAAAAAATTCTGCTAACTTATCAGCATAAGATTCTCCTATATTTCTCTCAGTCAAAACAAAACCCCTGTCCTTTTTAACCAGTTTTTGTTAGATATCATTTTCTCTTCCCACTTCCATTGACTGTGATGCTTACTTGGAAGAGGCATGAATTTGGTGGTAACATACCAGTCAGGAGAACAAAAGCTTTGAAATGCTGATGGATGAACAAGCCTGCAGGAAGACTTTCTGAGCTGATACCACCACAGGCTGGTAGGAAAATAGTGAGAATGCTATGAAAAAAACCCAACCAAACAAACCAGCCAACCAACCAACACCAACAACTGCAAAAAAAACAACCAACCAACCAAAAAAACCCAACAACATAAAATGAAGGCAGGAAAAAAAAAAAAAAAAAGAAACAACAAAAACTCACCACATGAAAAAGCTGTACAAAAGCTTTAAAAATGCTTGGACCCAAGAGGATTTTCTAAGAAGAAATGTGTCTGAATGGGACATTCAGAGCTCCCCCATGAGAGCAATTCTCCATCGTGGAATATTTTATATTCTTTTTCCAGAATGCTGATTTGTATGCAACCCATAAAGTAAAACTTTTACACCACCTTTCATTGTGTGTTTTATCCCAAGACAGAAATAGCTAGTGAGTTTAAATTGTTAGCTGTAACTGTCAACACTTTTAATAAAATAATTCCTGCCCTCATGACTATACATTAGCACAGTCCCATTAGCCTGAGCCAGTTGTAATAAACTAATGTGCAGAATGATTTCCATGTAGATAAAGAGAAAATAATACCTTTCTTCTCCCTTTCTCTTGCCTTTTCTCTCTAAAAATAATGGACGACAGATGCACAGACATCCACCTTTGTAACTGGGATATCCCTTCCTATTTTTTATTGCAATATGTCAGTTCTCAGAAGAAGCTGGTAGATGGTTAAGCAGCTGGAGTATAATTGTGTCTGTGCCTTGTGCAAGCAGTCTTGAACTGATCTAGTCCCAGTGGATATTAGTTTTGTTGAGGGCTTCTTCCCTCCCAGTGAACATGCTGGGAACCTTGTCCTCAACTCAGTGCGCAGATATAGAGAGTTTGCATGCAGAGTGGTCATGCTGGTGTTAATGCAACTCTAACAGAGCATTATTTTCTTGTTCTCCAGGGCTGGATGAATGATTAGATTATTATTTTATTTGTGGGTCAGGCCTGAAGTTACCTTTATAACAAGGTACTTCTCCAGCCATGAGGGAAGGAATGATTTTAACTCTAACAAATCTGGGCTGCACCTGCACTGAGAGCAAAGGCACTAATAACAGAACATGTAACCTAACAGGCAACCAGCCACTCCCTCTGTCTCTCTCCCTGGAGATGGCACAAAGTCATCTTGGCAGAGTGGAGGCTGCTGCAAGGGAAGAATGATGATGTGTATTAACACTGCAGAGATTAGATGTCATGAACAGAATGCCTGAGGGACCAGCAGGCTGCAACCAAAGCTAATCCACAAGTGGAAGACCAACCCTGCAATAACAAGGGGGTGCTGCATACCTCTTCTGAGTGACTTGACAGAGCAGTGTGGGAAAACCCCCATTCAGCATTTCCCAGATGTCTAGTTGCCTCTAGACAGCACTATCAGTCTCTGAGTATCTTGAGCCAAACAGCGCTTGTCTTGTTCCTTCTGCTGCTTTGCTGTGTCCCACCCAAATGACGCAGAATGCGCCAGTCAAGAGTGGAGAAGCATCATGGTTGCCTAGGCAATGCCTTTGCCATGAACAATAAATAAAGTAAAAGACAATGCGTTTGGGTTAGCAGCATCCAGGGGTCTGTAGTTCACTCACCACTGCAATACCTCCCTACTGAAAAGCCTGCTCCTCCCTCAACACGTGTACATATAAACACACACGTGCCAGTGTGCCTTTCACTGCGGGCAACTGCCTCCTCCAGCTCACTCGCCATATAAAAGGGCAAGAGAGGGGGAAGAAAACACATCCAAATCTACATTCAACTGAGCCTGCTCCTTCCTGCATCTTCAGAAATGACTGACAAATTGTGGGAGGAATCCAAGACCCTTAGACAAGGAGTTCGAGCCTCCAGTTCTGTTAACCACTGCAGTAAAATCTCTTATTGAAATGTAATGGCAAATAGTCTTGTATAAACATATCAAAACAAAAAACAAACCACTAGCCCACTACCCTGTTCAAAGTGGGTTTCTATCAAAGAAAGATGCTGCAGATCAGCACTCACTGCGGGCAGACAGCCACCGCCTGGCCAAGCGTGATGGCGTTGCTCATTTTTCACTCTGACACCACTGCGGGCTCCACAAGGCTCCTTGACTTGCAAGGTGATCAGAATATTGAGTACGGTACTGCAGTAGCAAGCCTGGCATCCAGCACAGCAGTGTAGCAACTACCTCCCTCCCCTTTCTCACTCACATGCAAGGAAAAAAGGAAAAAGAAAGAAGAACAGCCCCCCCCCCCCCATGACAATGAGATTCCAGGCATCCAACACCCCTTCATACATCTTCAGAGAAGGGACCTTGGCTCCATTGTGTTTGATCTTTCAACCCATTTCACAAATGCCAGAACACGACCATTGGTCCCCATCTCCACGTACACACGCCCTTTTTAATATGCATGCTTTTGCTATGGAAATGTAACCCCAGCGGTACATTGTAATGGTGGTCTTTATGCAGGGTCACTGCAGTCATCCTCCTCTGCCTGTTACTATGCAAATAAAATTCCTGGAGAGAGCAGTAAGTCATCATCTATCCCACATGATAGAGCCTATGGTTTGGACCAGCTGCTAGGGTCAGGTCCTGCATTGGGACCTAGCTTTATCCTCCTCACTCCATTCACCTTCAAACCCTTGACCCTCAATCCCAATTCATGAGGTAGGAACAACACTGTCCTGATTGGCAGCCTAAAAATCCCACCTTAAATCTGAAGCCACTCCTAACTAATACCAAACAAAACCTATGGAGGCTGTTTTAGTTGGGAAGATATTGCTAGACTTGAATCTCAAAGGGCGTTGATTAATTGATTGTCATAAAAACACACCTGGAAAACACAACTTGTTACTTGCCCTCCTCCTTCTATTGATCTTTTCTCCCAGCTGCCACCTCTCCCCACTCTGTCTTTGGTTCTCTTGCACCACTTCTCCTATCTCTTCTCCTGTCTGGAATATATTTAAGCCACAGGCTTCATTCCTGCCTGTAGCTTTCCTGCAATGAAGGGTGAGTCATCAAAAATACCTTCATAAAACTTCATAAGCACTTCTGAGCTTCTTTACCTCATCCAGCTAGGCAGGTTGTGTACAAGACAAACTACCTTTCTTATTTCTGAGATTTCTTACAAACTCATGTCCTATATTCAGGATGAGAAAGTAAGTGAAATTCAGTCCTATGAGGGTTAAGTAGCCTATTTTAATTGTATTTGTGAGATGCAGAAGCATCCCACTTCTTCAGGATACATAAGCATAGTCCCTATTCATCTTAGTTCTTTTTAATTATTTGTTTATTTTAACTAAATAAGATGTCTCTGAAAGCCATTTAAATTTACATACATATTGTGAAGAAAATTTCATGTTGCTACCTAACTAATCAGTTACACACTAGTAAAACCAGCAATAACAGCACAGAAGAGGTACAATTCTCTCCTCCTCCCATTTGTATTACTACTTCTGAATATCTTCTTATCGATCTGCTGAATGACACAGCAGAAATTTCCATTTCAAATTAAAAAAAGTAATTTGCTGATTCAGTTTTAGAAAATGTTTGTAATAGTTTTCAATGTCAAAAAGACATAATTTCATTGACCAAGTCTGACTCAAGAATATGATGCCAACTGTTTTTATTCCTTTCAGTGGCAAATGAGCATTATAAAAATTAAGACAGGAAAAATAGATCGTTATTGTTAATATCGGGTAGCAGATCTCCTGAACTCATAAATAGTTCTCCTATGTGATCTGCGGATTGACAACATTATCAGCTCTCTCACCACTCCACCTTTTTTTGGCAAAAATGTGCTCTCATGCACTACAGGTCTGCTCTTTCCCCCAATTCTTCCTACCTTTGGAGTTGCTCAGGAGAGCTTATTGTTGCCTGAGGTGAATCAAAATTTGTTATCATTAGGCTCAACATGTTATTGTGTTAATTAAATGTCACACTTTTGATAACATTAATTAGAAGCATTTCAGACTCCTCTGAACACATACACTTCACAAAACCTAAAAAATACGTGTCAGTGTTTTCATCTGGATAGATTTTGTTGCTGGAAACACTTCATCAATCCATTCATTGCTAATACTCAATGCATTTTGTGCACCCTAAGCTAACGGGTTCATTCTTACTTTGTCATTCCATACCAGACTGTAGGAAACACTTGCAACACTCAGCTGCATTCCATGTTTGGGAGCTTGGGTTCCCAAGACAAGGTTCAGCCCATACTTACAGGACATGGCTTCAGCATGTTGCACTCCACAATTTAATGAGAGCAACTTTAGGCTGTGGGCTGTCATAATGAAGGTTAATGTTGTCCAGGTCTGCATAGTTCAAGGATCTATCCCTGTTCCTACTTAGAATGAATTTCCAAACCTTGAATTTGAAAGGAGGGAAGGTCCTATACCAAACCAAATTTCAGCTCAAAAAATCCATTCCTTAGTAACTACGGACATTTTTCCAAGCCAGGTACTACACTACTCATAAATTTCTATATGCACTACAGACATTTTCTTAGACAATATTGCATTTCCCTTAAGCCCATCAATCATCTCTTATTTCACCTCCCCCATGACAGGTTAGTACTCACCAGCACAGCCATCATCCTCATCTCAGAAGCAACATCAAGAATTTTCTACTGAGGAACACAAGACAAAAACTTATTTCCCAGATTTTACTTCAGGATGTCTCACGCTTTTTTGAAACCCTGACATTGCTGTTCTCCTATTACAGATTGGAACAACATTATCAAAGTCTATTTAGACATTTGTTACTGTATAAAGGACATGAAGTACCAAATAAAAGGCATCCTCCACAATACAGGACAGGTGGGTGCTCCATATGTGAACCATTGGTCACATATTTACTAACTGTTGGGCTGCTTCTCTACATATTCACTTATGTGAAGGTTTCCTTGGTTTTTTGAAACCTATCTGTCTGAAGAGCAGACACAAATCACACCTGATTAAGTTCTCCACATTATGAAAAAGAAATAAGGATAGTAAAATAAGATGGAAACAACCTTCACCTCTTCATTTCCGTGCCAGCTGACAGAAGCCCAAAATGCACACTCACAATGGACTTTTTAATGAGAACCTATCATTTTTTGTTTCTTCATCACCATGACACTGTCAGTTTGTTGTAGTCCCTTTGTACACTGCTTTATTTTTTGTCTCAAAGCACTGTGTCACGTGTCTGACACATGGGGTGTCCCACAGCATCTTTCACTATGCTTGACCTTGTCCATAAAAAGATGAGGGGATGTCAATGTTTCTGAGAGATATGGTTGAAGAGAGAGAGAAAGGAGAAGAAAAAAGAAAGAGGGGCTTATGGGAACTTTTATCAGACAACGATGTAAAACATGCCATTTGCTATTAAAAAGATAATCTGGAATAGTTTCCAGAGATAAAGACTATGACAAAATTCCGTTAAGTGCTACAGCATTGTTCTTGGCAGTAGCATACACTGAAACTGATGTAGCTCTGGTAAGAGGAGGAGCATAGAGTAAATTTTCACTGAACTTGCTACAATCAGGAACAAGAGAGCAATAGAGACAATAATATCACACTTTCAGCAGATTGTCTACAACATTTAAACGAGACTCTGGATAACATAATGAAATTGGGATAAATGTGGTAAAAAGTTGTTTGTTGCATGAATGGTAAAAATCAACACTTCTGCATTACAATTTGACAATAATACAATTGTTGGAAGACAGACAGAAAAATTCATTCAGCCCAAAAATGCATCTGAACACCCGAGGATGAGGATTTCATGGTTCCTAAATGTCTTTAGAGCACAGCTGACTCTAGTGAAAGATGGAAAGAACTTTTTTTAAACAAGAAAAAAAAATACATACAAGGGAAGAGAGGAACTATTAACTAATATTTTTATAATAGAAAGAAGAATGGACATATTGGTTAAGCCAAAACCAGCTTAGTCAAGTGTACTGCAGCTAGCAGTTTTCAACAGGAAATACCGGGGAAGTGTACAACTGTCCCAGCTCTGTATAGGCATATATGCATGGGTTTATTTAAATCAAGAAGGAAGAGTTTGTTAGGAAAAAAAAATATAGTTACAGCAAGTTTTTAACCAGAGAACACTAACTTTGTTCTAAGAAGTTTTAAATAATACATTCTATTATCAGAACTACCTTACCTATTCTAAGGTGGGGGGGGGGAGGGGACAAAACAAACAGTGAAACAAAAATTTAAAAGGGGGTGACTGATCAGGGTTATAAATACATTCAAAGACAGGAGAAAAAGCCAAAGTAGTAGATACAACAGATATCAGATTTGCTTTTTACAAGAGCAATTGCACACTAAAGCAATTTGTCTACAGTTTTGTAGAGATCTTTCACTCAGAGTCTTTAAATCAAGGTAGGATGATCAGACAAAGGTTATAGGCCTTGTGCAGATATAACGGAGTGCAAGCCTGCACTCTGTAAGCTGTCAAGATGAAAGAGTTAAGATGAAATAGCTCATAATCACCTTATAACCT
>JANHGN010025848.1:32793-58472 GCA_024605025.1 Megaceryle maxima | reverse complement strand
GGAGTGCAAGCCTGCACTCTGTAAGCTGTCAAGATGAAAGAGTTAAGATGAAATAGCTCATAATCACCTTATAACCTTAAAATATGTGCTTCCCAGACTCTCTACATTATAGGTTTTGTTGTCTTCCTGTTTTCTCAGTGGGCTAGAGTCATCTGAGCCAGAAACCATCATGAAGACGACAATGACATCTCAAAGTCACTACACTGAAGTTTCCTCCTTATTATTGCTTTTTGCGTTGGAGTTTCTCTGCATAGACCAGCTGCTGGTTTCCTACTTTTCTCCACCCTGAAGAAAAAATAACAAGGAATCTTCAGTGACTGTAAATTTTCTCTCACTTTCACTATAAGGTATTTTCTCATAACTATTTTACACATTGAAATATCCCAGAAAGTTCTTTAGACATATCAAAACACATCAAAAACTGAGAACCAGGTCTAGCAAATCAGGGAGGGAATTTGGTTGCAAAGGTGTAGAAGGAGCACTCAGGGATGATGGGCAATTCCAGGGGAGGAAGGTGAGCACTAGATCCACAAGCATCAGGGCAAGGGACAGCTTTATTCAACATCTTATTCAGTGACTATTTAGATGTAAGGAAGAAGTTCTTTACCATGAGGGTAGTAGAACACTGAAACAAGTTGCCCAGGGAGGTGGTTGAGGCCCAAACCCTGGAGACATTCAAGGTGAGGCTTGATGAGGCTCTGAGCAACCTGTTCTAGTTAAACATGTCCTCAGCAGGGAGTTTGGACTAGATGACCTCTAGAGGTCCCTTTCAACCCAGACATTTCTATGATTCTATGACTTAGGACACATCATGCCCCACTGTCTACCTAGTCTTCCTCCCAATCATTCTTTCTAGAGCTGTTCAAAAAGGAGATCATATCAAACTGGATCTGTGGTCTCACCTCATGCATGACAGTCCCCTTGCCATCCCTGCAGGGCCACAGCATTGATAATCTCTGAAACCCCCATGAAGATGGTCACGTTTTATATGGTTCAGAGCACATTGAGCAGGAAGGCGGGGGAGGCAGGAATAGTGGTGTGTGAAGCCAATGTTTTGCCTGGCTAATATGGCCCAGATTTGTTCAAAACTAGGTTTGCTGGAAAGTTCATAAACCTTTCACCAAGGCTTGCACAAATAACATGACAAGCCTGCCCTTATGTCAGAATTCCACTGCAGAAACTGCCATTGTCATCAATGTTATAGTTTATTAGAAGATCAGCCAGTGCTTACCTGGCAGTGTTTAACTTACAGCAGTATTTAATTGGCAGTTAAACTAACTGTTTAACAGATGATAAGATAATCATAAGAATCGGGAAAATAAAAAAAGTTACCCTCTGAGGTAACACAGATGGTCCCAGAGAGAGTTGAGTGAAGATACTGGCCAATTATCAACAACCTTACTCATTCAAGAAAGCCACAGTTGTTATCAGTGCTGAGGATTACCTGGCAGCTTGGAAAAGCAAGGTGTTTGTCTGAAATAAGAGGCTGATGTACTTGAGAGCCTCATTTTGACTTTGTCCTTCCATGCCTGTCCTTCTATAGTGGGTTTTTTTAATTGCTTGAGGGTTTTGTATTTGCCTTTTTTTGGTTGTTTTTGGTTTTTTCAAGTTATTCACTACCTCTCTCAAACAAATGGTAGGAAAGACAAATATCCAGACTGATATCTGGAGCTAGTGAAAAGGTTCAGAATGGCAGTAATAGAAATGAATGTTTTCACATCTTTCAGAGCAGATAGCAAGGAAATCTAAGCAAGCTATCCCCACTACTGTCACTCTGTCAAGGCTAGACTCTCCACTGGTCAAGCTGGAAACACGCCATTTGCACTGACAAATAGTGAGCTTGTGCAATATGTTACTCTGAAATCACCAGCATGATTCACAATAACTTCACAATCTGGCCTCAGAAGATCAGTTGAAATGGCCTATCCTATCCTTAATGTCTTCTGCAGCCTCTGAAACAAATACATACTGGGAAATGGGCTTTCAGAACACTTCTCAGCTACACAAACACCTAAAATCTACTATGACCTTCACTGAAAACTTCCTCTCAGGGAAGGAAAATGATATCTTTTCATTTTTTCTAATGTTCTGGTTTATTGTTTTTTCTCCTTCTCATGCAATATAATTAAAATTATGTCCTCAGAGTTGGAGGATACTTACAATAAATAGCTTCTGTGGAAGCTGAACAACTCAGCTATGGTGCTTAATCAGCTGGAGAAGATGTTTATTGCTGCATATGCTCTGCTGCTGTGAAAACTAGCCCTTAAACACTTGGTTTCTAAACTAGAGAAAATAAAAATCCAATAAGAACAAGTTAAGGTACTTGACACACTATAAGTAAGTGAAGGCAAGAAAGAAGGATTGTCTCTTGTGTAATAGGAATAGACTTAGGTCAGTTAATGCATTGTAGAATGAATTACTAGTGATAGATGAATCACAAGGAACATAAAATGCTGATTTCCTTCCATTAATTGTCCACGTATAGGTATTCTTAAAGCTGCAAGATTTCACTCTCCTTCAACTCTCCCAGTGCTGACTGCCTCAGAGCTCAGATAAAACCTATGGGCTGCAATATAGCTCATAAGCCTCCCCATAGGAGGTCTAGACAGAGCTATTTCAGTGGCTGAAGAACACCTTCTAAGTAAACACAAAGGGTAGAAGAGCAGATGTTAGCAGCATTGATAAATAATTGGGAGATATGTTGAAAGCTAAACGTTTAAGAGTCTGTAAATACAAAATAAGCCTGCCACTGTAATGACCCTTATACTTAGCAAGCAGAAACGAACACATGGGAAGAGTCAACGCCCTGTTTTGCCTCAAGAAGTGTAAAGAATCATATGACTCTAAACCTTCCTATTGCATATAAATAATTCAATGTAATTTCCTGAGTTTCTTGGATTAGACAGGATTATACAGACAAAGCTCATCCGTGCTAATATGACATTCAATCTGCAGGTCAGGGATGATTTAATTCAGTGGGATTCAACTGGGCAAAATCACGCCTGCAGGAAAAGATGTCAATTAAGTGTCCCTGGAGGAGAGAACTGGAGATCTGTAACCTCTATGGGCCTGAGTTGTGTGTCCCTCTCATAGGGGACCTTCTGAGCCATTTAGTTAATGGTGTGTCTGCATCAGGAAGTCACTTCTGAGTGTAACAAGCTTGCATGTGTAACAAGCTTCAAGGCTCAGCTGAGGTAGGATAGTTCAGGAAGGTGGCCTTTGGTGCCTGCAATTTTATGAATCAGCTGCTGTATAATTAGCCAATTTTTTTGCTGTATCTTTCCAGGGAACAGTTTTTATATCTTCCCTATTACATATTTCTGTTGGAGCCATGAAGTTAAATAAATTACATTATTAACAGCACTAATAGCAACAAAGTGAGTGATTGGTAGCAATTTCATTTGACAAGCTAGAAATGAGTCAGAGATGTGTTTAAAATGTTGATAAACACAAGCAGAGGACTCTTACCTCACTACAGAAATAAATTCTTACTTCCCTTTTCTTGTGACAGAAACATTACAAAATTACTCTTTGCAATGTGCAGCCCCATCCATGCACGTTGTCTTTTCCTTCAGCTTTGAAATACAGACATAAAGCTTTTGTACTTTGACTTATCTTGCCTCTTGTGAGCTGTTACACACCTAGATAGAGTGACCTGCAGTAAATTCTCAGGAGTAAATTGTTCTGAATTACAAAAATATAATACAAAGTAAAGGAGAGTGTTTGATTTCTTTGGGTACCAGGGAGGAATTAATTCATATACATAACACAAATTAAGTACCTGGTTAAGGACTGCCTGTTGTAAGGAGGTAATATAAACCTGCCAAAGGAATCAAAGCACCAATAACCAGGTTTAACTTTTCCTAGCTGTAGAAAGTAAGAAATGCACTTTCAGAAAACACACAAAAAATAGTGGAACAATCCTAAGGGCTTAGGCATTAAGAACAAGTAACAGGTCTGTATTTAGAACAAACACACACAGCTACCCCTTAACTTCTTTCTTCCTCTCTCTTTTATTTTTTCTTTTCTTCAGATTAAGTTAAGAATGTTGAAATAACATGCTGGAGACCAAAATCTAGCACTGATATAGGTGAAAAATATATGTATAACATGAAGAGAAACAGCAGCATCAAACTGTCTACAGTTTCTGTTATGAAATCACTTAAAAAAAAAAAAAAAAAAAGGCTTTTTCTGACATGTTTTAATTTCTTTTTTGTGTCCTGTCATATTTAAGGGTAAGTCAAGAAACTTGCAGGTGGACATGTTTTGAGGACAGATACTTTCCAGACAGAGAGCAAAGAAAGCTTCCAGACAGCACTTTCTGAACTTTTCAGCAGAAACATTTGCAGCAGAAATTTTATTTCAAGAGCTGTATGCATTCAATCAGAGAACAGAAGCTGTGCAGACTGAGTGCCCAAGAGAGTAGCCTGATATTTTCAGTTTTAAGTATACAATCAGGTAGTCTCTAGCACAAAACCAGTAAACAGTTTGTGAACCACAGCAAGCACAAGTAATCATAAGGGCAGTGTCGATGCTCATGGTATAACTGAAAGCTTTCAATTCCAGGAAGACACAGATCTAGGCCCTTGCAAAATATTAGTGAGAAAGTCTCCCTGAAATCACAGAAACAATTTCTTCCTCTCCCAAGCATCCCTGTCCTGCTAACTAAAGTAAGTTCCCTGCTACAAGATTATTTAAAATCAAAGTGCCAAAGCCTGTAAGGAATAGAGTTCTCTAACTGCTCATCCATCAGCTCACATAAGCTCATGCTTATTTCTAACCGTTTTGAGTCATCACAGGGGACTACCAACATTAGTGTGCTTTACTACATCAGGAGCAGAGACTTGCAGGATCCTCAAGACTGAGCCTCTGCTGAATTTTTCCTATGTGTTACATTCTGGTCCTGGTAGATGGAGCTGAAAATACACCAGCATCTCTGATACTGGCTTTCTGTTGGCTTATTCAGACATCAAAACTCCCTGACAAATCTAAAGTGCTGCCTTCTTGAACAAAATCACTACCACCACATTATTGTACTATAATCCCTTGAGTTGCCAACCATGAGTAAAAATCCAATTCAAGGATTTTTACTGGGAGATGAAAGGGTTTCCTCAAACTCACCCCTTATTCCTTCACCTCCAGGCAGGCACTGAATAACTCTGAAGAGGATTTTGCATGGAATAAAAGGAGAAAAAGATGTACAGCCTCGA
The DNA here is from genome assembly GCA_024605025.1 of Megaceryle maxima. NCBI lineage: Eukaryota > Metazoa > Chordata > Aves > Coraciiformes > Cerylidae > Megaceryle > Megaceryle maxima. Next base: position 53,262 of record JANHGN010025848.1, on the reverse strand, counting down.
TGTTCTCTCCAACAAAGTTTCACATAGGGAAATGAAGGAAATGAAACATGAGGGAAGAGAGGGAATTTATAAGATAAAAATCCTTTATAATCCTAATAACAAAAAATCATAATCCACCCAGTCTTTTTTTCTGGCTTAGAAAGACTTTTCCCATGAGGGACAACAACAAGGAAAAAAAAGAAAGACATGCAGAAACAGAGGGGGAAAAATATTGAAGTATGAAGAAAACAAAACCTCTTTTTTGGCATGTAGTTTACAGCAGAACAAGCTTCTCTAGCTCATTACTAATTCTCATAGTATCAGGAAGCTTTTTGGAAACATTTTTCACTGAACAACAGACCCTCTTCTGACAAATCCACTGCAAATCCTGTGGGTTCTGCAGGACTCCCCTGGCCACCAAGCTACTGTAAATGTTGGCAATCACTCACTCAGCCTCAATAAGGTGTTTAGTATCTGTATCTCTCTAGCAAACTCATGGCAAAGCTTTCTAGCAAGCACGGGAGAAAACTTGTCTGATTTTCTGCCTTTGATGGCATATTTAGTTTAGGCAAGTGCATGGCAGTTTCTTTACTTGCTGCAGTTTTTGGCCAAAGGTTTGGAAAATTGCAAATATATTAACCAAAGAAAGGTCCTACATGTCTAAGATTAATAAACAATCCACAGACTTTGTGCACAACTGATCTGTTTTACCTTTTCTCTCTCCATTGTCCCTTTCAAATTGCTTCACATCTATTCCTCAATGCTGCCCTAAATAGGTGCCTTCTTAAGGGTGTTTATAAAATGACAACTGATTTCTGTAAAGATCTTGCTGTCTGAAAGCCTGTCACTCTACCCTGAGCATCCTGCCCCATTCAATTTATAGTGGAGACAGACCACCTAATGTACCCAGCTGCTGGCAGGAACACTGCGAATCAACCGAGTGTGTAATTTGGGTGTACTTGAAAGTGAGAGTGTTGTTTGAAAAGCCAACATTACTGGCCAGTAGCCACAGCCAACTGAAGCACATTTGATGGTATTTCTAAGCGTTGAGTGAACTTCTGTTTATCCTTGGGGCCATGGGAAACTGAAGAGGCCAAGAAGTGAAATGACCTAAGAAAGACATGCTTGGATCTTTTCTATCAATATTGGCTTTCGCTCAGGTGCAGGGGATGGAAAGGTTTGGAGACACACACACAGGATGAAATTAATTTTCTCAGTGAAAGCCTGGCAATATTGCAGACACTGGGAATCTAACAATTAAATTAATTGGGACCAGAATTTTGCATTTCAGTTTCAAACACGAGCCAGATACATCAGCATGTCTGTCATCTTCTCTTAGGTATACCTAAACATGGACAAGCCACTGAAAGGTTAAATGCTTGGCTCAAATAGACAGGCACACATTTGAGTGCTCCTGTGATCTTCCTGAGACTCCTGGGCCAAATCTGGCTGATACAAATGTTCAGAATTTGACTTAAAACTTTATAAATGTAAATTGCTTTGAAAGATGAAATCCTAAAATAAAGACATTAATTTGTTGTTAAAAAAAAATGACAGTGCAATGCTGTGCATGAGTTCTGATTGCTTGTTAAATTTTAATTAAATTATGCTACTTTAAAAACTGCCTCAAGGGCAGTGATAGGGCTGCAACCCTTCTGAAAGGGCTTCTACCAGATTCTCTGCCAAGGGCAGGCTCTTCAAGGGATGTGGCTATTAACCAGCCATGGGAAACGGACCAGCTTCAGCAATATTTTGGTCTGATCAGTAGGTGTCCAACCAGAAATAAGTCCTCAATGTAATTACAATAAAGACAACCACAATACTATGAAGATGATGACATTCTAGATTTGTGATTGCAGCTAAAATGAGAGTATTATGGGCTGCTATGTCTTGTTAATTTTCTCAGGATGCTGCAGAAAGGATAGAGGTAAGGTCAGATTTCTCAGACGACTCTTGTCTCCCAGGAAATGAGACCACAACATCCTTTATGCTCCCTGTAACTGCAGCGTGCAATCAAAGACTGCATTCCTGGATCATGAGCTCTAACAGTCCAGCTGCTTTGTATGATAGCAACTGACATCTCCCATTGATGAGCCACTGTGATGGCTTTACTTCAGTAAACACCCTGTGAATTGGCATAATGATGATGGCCAGAATAATCTAAGACTTATGCTGAGCCCTAAAAGGTGTGATCATCTCACTTAATACAATCATCCAATTTTAGCTTGTGCCTTCCTTCCCAACCTGCCAGCCAAAGAGCCCCCATATCTCTGTCAGGAATGATTGTATTAGAGTGGGAACATGCCCATGGCATTGTTTTTCTCCTTCCCACAATGCACTTGTTCAGATCCTCTTGTCCAACTAAATTTAACAAATACTTCAGGGCACAATTTGTGCCAGCAAAATAGGCCCATCAGCTATAAATATTCTCAGGAATTCACACTCCTGCCTACTCACTAATTGCACAACTGGATCTGACCCAAAGATGTTTCCACCACAACTCAGAAAACTGGTAAAACAGATGTCCAATGCTTTTCCAAATAGATTTTGAGTGCACAGCCCATAGTTTAAGAGATAGAGCAGTAAAATAAACGTCTGCCTGGTTTTGGTACCAGCAGTTGCTGGTTATATGAGGGAATGAACATAATGGAGAACAAGAGGAAGAAATGGACTGGGCTGGTTGGAACCAGGGTCAGGGGCACACACAGCTGGACATGCTCCTCTCTGAGCTTCATTCCCTGACAACAGTACAATTCACCGTGTACAATCAACACAAACCACTCCAAAGCTGATTCTCCTTCATATGGATTCATCCTCAGCCCTTGGTTTTCTGGTCCCTTGACTGTGTCCACAGATACTTTATCACCAGGGGCTAGGTAAATTTCTTGCCTATAGGTCTGCCAATGTGAGTTTAAGGTAACTGTATGAATGTGTACCACTCCTCAAACATATACTGAGGCTTTACAAAGACAACAACATGCTCAGGAAACCAAGATGTGACCTGAATAATTTTCTCTTAGCAAAGTCTTTTAAAATTGATGATTTTTTTTTTTTCCAGAATGAGAACTTCAGTAGTGTTGAAAAAGAAAAATCAAAGAAACTACTCAATCAACTATAATGAAGAGCAGCTAAGTGCAATCACAGTAATTTGTACAAACTCCATCTTTTCCTTCTCAGAAAGAGTACTTACAGATGAAAATATACATGAAGATATGTATTTTTATATATGGAGAAAAACACAGTTCTATGCAGAGAGCCACATAAAACAAACATATAATGGAAACCCCACATAAGCTTGTAACACCATTGCCCAACTGCAAGCCCACAGGCCATATTTAGCTGCCAATATTGTTTTACATGCTCTGTTGCCTTGGCAAAGGAGGAAGGATGAAATGGTGTTGCTAGTGCAGCACAGGCTGCTGCTCTTGGGAGACCTGTGCTCCTAGAGCCGCTGTACAAGAGCAGACAGAGAACAGGAATGAATGGGAATCCATAGAACATTGTGCTTACAGGGGGTTTAAACAGACTTACAAGAGTGTAAGCAAGCAGAGACTGCATTGTATGTGCTGTGTATAAGGGTGGGCTTCTTGTGGCAGTCAATTTCTAGCAGCTTTCCTTCAGCAAAGGGGGACAAACTAACATTAAAAGATATTTTTAAAATCCAGAAAGATGATAAAATCTGCTGCAGGGGAAGGCTGCAACAGGCATACAAGACAAGGAATTTGTACAGGCTTAGAGTACATTTTGTCTCCTGTAGACCTTTCCAAAAAGGAGAACAAGACATTAATCTAATTTACTGAGCCAGTTATATGAGGTTTATGCCTTCTTCGTATCACCAGTCTGGCATAAAACAACTACAAGTGCACAGGTAAATCAATCCCATAATTTCCATTTTAACTTTAACAAGTTATATTACTGCTTCTAGGTGCTAAACATGTGTATCTGATGACTGCAATACACATTACGCAGTGATGCATCCTGAATAGATGCATGAATATTAAAGGTTGCTCTGTTCCGACAGCTTATTCTAGAGTTTGCCTGATGCTGGCTGAGATTTTCAGTTCTTCTTAAATGTAACTTGCATATCACTGTAAACTCTATCCCTCCTTCTGACAGGGTGCCCTTTAGATGGTGTATTTCCTGAGTAGGGAAGAAAAGACTCACGATTCATCTTGGACTGGGTATCCTACGGCAAGACATTTTTGCAAAGCATAAACATGTGTCACTCAATATAAAGCTGAAGCCCCATTCTTAGATCATGTTGTGATAAATATGGAGAAACATAACTGCTGCCATTATGGCTACAGTAACATGAAACTAGTACAAAAGGAGCCAAAATTAGGTTTATTCAGGAGTCCAGAACAAACAGTTACTATGAAGACAGAGCAAATACAAGACAGTGATAAAAGAGAATCTATCTTGATGTTCTCCAAGCAATACCATAATACTCAGAGAGGGTGTAATAACAAGTAACTTAAGTATATGAATGATAAAATAACATAAACTTTGTCTGCACACAGTTACACTAGGACTCCTTCAAACAATGGACTGACTCTACACTGCAAGAAATTTCTACTTGGTTCTCATGTCTGGCAATTGCTGCACCCAAATTTCATGTCAGAGATCATCTATTTCTTATTATTCTTCCATACTTCTGAGAAGGCACAACACCTCCCAGTCCACCACAATCCTTCATGGACAGCAAAGTCTGCAAACCACAACTATCTTCTTTTTACAAACCTCCAAGCAACATGTTGGCCTTTGATTCAGGTTAAGAATGCTCCCAGTTTACCTGACAGTAAGACATATATATATAGGGTAAGAAAATTAAGTTAACATCACATAGGTCATGGCTGCACATGGTGAGGCAAAGCTCTGCACTTTCTCTACCACCAAGCCTAGGCACAGATTGATGTCTTTAGCAAATTAATGAACTAGGAGAGCTGAGAGAAGGGACACAAGAGACATCAACTTCTGCCACCTTGTGCCCTGTCCATCACCTGCAGCTCTCCCCAGGGCTTTTATAGACAAACTGTGCTGAGTGGGGAGGATCCCAGCCTGAGTCACCCTCTTCATCATTTCCTCCAACCATCTTGGCAGCAGACCTGCTCTACAATTACAGTTAAATTCTGTATCATTCTGAAACAGGAGAGAAGTGAAAAAAGATACAGATGAACATGGGCTGATGCTTGCACGGTGATACAGCTATGGAACACTGCATTATAATGGGATGGGAAAAGACTGGTAACAAAATAATGCTGACATGCTGCTAAGGCAATATCCAGGCTCCTTGTTTTTGTTGGGAGACAGCTTGTTCTCTGTTCAAACTTTATTGCATTCCCTGCACAGGGCATTGGCTGAAGCATTTCTGCTTGAGAGCAGCTACTGCCTGTTTTAACAGGTAATGCTTTTTCACAGAAGCTGAGAACTAAGTGGGGAAATCTTTTCTTGAACCCACAAGATGCAGCTGTCTCATTGCTAGAGGTGCTTCTGAAGATGCCAGCCTATACCCAGAAAGACTTTCTTAAGAGTTTTAATGTCTTTACTTTTTGTTTTTGAGAACAACACACAGGGGAGAACAGAAGGACAGAAACAGAAGTTGGAAAGCCTCCGAGGGGAAGACTTTTGTGGGTGTATGATGAGACAGAATAGGGAATCCCTGCAAGAGGTGGAAGTAGAGACCTGGAAAGAGGGACAGGAATCCTAGTGGAGATAGGAAAGGAGCAAATGAGGCCATAAACCAGGAGAAGAGCAGAAAGCTAGAGAACAGCTCAGAGACCAGGGATCTACACTTATTACATTTTTTTTTTTTTTGCAGCTGGTTTTAAATTCAATGGTTTGTGTCATGAAGACCTGTATAGTAGAAACTAAGTGCATGACAGGCCCTGTCAGGCTGAAAAACAGATAAGCTTGGTTTGGACTAAAGCTAGAGCTCAAACCCATGTTTAAGCATTGTGGAAAAATCAAGTGAGTTGGGGTTGGAGATTAAGATACAATCGCTGGAGAACAAGCCATACAGATGCCACATGCCAGTATAGCCAAGCAGACTGCTGCAGTGGATGAGTTTTCTTTCAGGTTGAGAGAAGGATCACTGCACAGGATAAATTTGAGGAGGAGAAGTAGGCTAAAAAGAGAAATAATCTGTTCTTTGTCTGTATTTATAATACTTCTGCACCTGATTGCACTGCTGCTTATGAAGGGTGTAGCTCATTTTTCCCCAGACAGCTAAAGCTTTGCTCAGGGCTTCTTTCCATCTTCAGGAGGAATAGGTTTACTCGTGTTTGCTAGCAGTAAAATCCCAGCTCTGGCAGAGCTGCCAAAGGACACACTGTTGCACTGCAGACACTTGCTCTATACCCTGCAATGTGCTGCAAAGTGCTATGGCAAATCAGCCCAGCTTCCATACCAACACGCTCCCTCTCCTGCCAGCACCCTGGAGCATGCTTGCTGCACTATAGCAGAACAGAAAATGCTGTGGAGTTACTCAGCACACTGCTTAGCAGCACAGGCTTCTCTCCTAAGGCACATCCAGCTGCAGGCAGCCTTCCTCTCTGCATCGCTTCTCTGTGACTACCTGCAGCACCCTGTAACACAATTCAGTATGAGCCCAGAGGGAGCTGCTGCAATGAAAAATTCAGCAAACCCTGATTGTAAGGGTGCTAGATTTTTTTCCCAATAATCTAGGATTTACATCATTTAGCATGGTTCTTTAGAGCACAATTTCCAATTATTTCCTAGGCTGTAAACAAATCCTAATTGCTACCACACAGCATTGTCCGACTTTCAAACTGAGTCACTACAGAGCAGCAGTTTCAAGATTTCTATTAAAGCCCTAAATCCAGCCACAGATCTTGTCCTGGGACCACTCATTGAACCCACTCTGGGTCCTGGACAGCCACTCACACACATGCAAATATTACAGGGCTCTGTTGCTGATCTGGTCCTTGAGTTGAGAGCATCAGGTAAAATTTCTTAAGTCCTCTGGAGGAGTTGCATCAACCTTTTATCTCTTCCCGTAATCTGACAGAAGGTCAAGCAAATGGTGATGAACCATTTTGCTCCACAGCACACAACAGAAAACACAAAATCCAAGCTTTTCCAAAACCTCCTAATGAGGAGGAATATTAGTGCATTGTACTCTAAACAACAAAATACAGGCATTCCTACAGTGTCCAACAAACCATGATACAAATCATATAAAATATTAAAACATTTGAAAAAAATAACAAAATCCTTCTACCTCATCCTTCAGCCCATAGATCTTATCTATTTAGAGTATTATCAGATTGAGAAGCCACCAGTCTCAAGACTTAATTTGTAGTTAATCTACTCAACAACCTAAAAAGGGAAAACTGCCAGGTTATAGATTCAACTTCTCAAAAGACTCTACTGTAAACGATGCTGAAAGCAACATAAACCAGAAACTTTCCCTTAAAAGTGATGGAAGCATCCATCTTTCTTCTTTATATGAGGCAAATGAATCTGCCTCCTCCCTCTGTACCTGTATCCATACAGCACTTAGCCTCACAGCCTCAGAAAGGCAAATAGTTGGTAAGACTGCAGTCTGAAGCTCTCTCCACATTTTGCTGAGAGGAAGAGCAAATTTTATTGCAGGGGAGAAAACACAAAGGTAGATTAAAATAATCTGCCTAAAGCATTACAGGAAGCCTTCAATGCATCAAAGAATTCCAGTCTGCACAGCACCACAGCATGAGGACCAGGAGACAACCCTTTGTGTCCCTGCTGGAAAGGGACCCAGCACACTTCACCATGGCAGAGCTGCAAGCAAACAGCTGCTCAACAAGCAAAGAGTGTGGGAAAAGATGTCAAGATTCTCCTCAGAGAGAGAGGAACTTTCAGAGAGAGAGAGGAACTTTCAGGAGGGCTAATCAACTGGTATCATGCTTTTGCTGCTGGAGGCAGTGGTAGGCTGAAGGAAGCAAATAGCTTCTCAGTCTTAAGTGTTGGATTTGTCCCTGTGGCATCATTATGGCCACTCTGCCACCACACAAAGCACCCTCCTTTCTGCTGAATCCAGTGGATGGAAAACTCCCAGAATTTCTAATAGCTATTTTCTTGTGGTAATATCAGGGACTCACCTGCTTTACCCCTGGGGAACATTTAGTATTTTCAGGCAAAACCAACAGGCCCAAATTCCTCAATTCAAGATGAGCTTCACACTGTACTTGAGAAGATTTTAGTTCCCAGTAACACATAAGAAATGCAGCCTATCTTCCCTGCACTCACAGCACTGTCTCTCTAGAGATGAACATGAATTCTTAAGATACTACAAGTAAATCCATTAATTGTTTCAGAAGCTGAAATAAATTAAAATACAGCCCTTGAAAGAAACTTAGCATGTGTATGTCTTCTCTTTCTTCTGGATGATCTTAAGAGTGAAATAACAGACTCCACAGATTTTCATTGATATAATTAACCTTAATTGGAATCATTTACTTTAGAATGTAATTCAGGAAACCCAGTAGTAATTAAGCCAGTTTATTAATGACTCTATATCTAATTATAATAATGAGATAAGCTAACACAAGACTCAAGCTAACTTTTCTGGAAGGGTCTGAAATATGAAAGGTAGCCCAGCTCCTTGCTGCTTTTTCTTTATTGCAACTTCCCTGAGAGCTCTGTAATGCCAGCTCTGCCATGGAGGAAAGCAGGCTGCAGTGATCATTCATGGGTGATCTAGACTACAACTGTAGCTGAGGGCAACACCTCACAGTGCTGCTCCTCACCATGGGTTCCCTCTTCCCTCTTTTCCCTGAGAATGTGGTGTTCCCTCTCATAATTTTTGATAGCTATAGTCCAAATCCTCCCCACCTCTCCACAGGAAAGTGTTATAGGCTGATATTAAAACTGCTGAAGATCCCACTGACATCTGCAAGTGGCCCATTGCATGCCACTTGGTGTTTTCCCCTTCATTTGTTTCTGTTGAGTCACCTTGTTTAACAAAGTTTTGTCATCTCTTTTCTGAGGTTGGCATCCCACATTTGTGTGATGCTGTGAGGAAAGGTTAGGAGAGGTCACAGGCTTCTCCTTGGAGAAAGCCATAGGAAGCACAGAAGATAGGAATGAATTTATGAAAACTTCTCTGGAAATACAGAGTCATTGTGAGATGGCTCTGCAGCAGTCCTTGTGGGGGATGGTGAAGCCAGTGCTTGCTGATGGCCATGCGAAACAGAAAATCTGTGTATGGTTTCACTGCAACTAAAGCAAGAAACTAAGCCCAGAACTTAACATTCAGAGCGTGTAAATTCTTCAGTAGTGGTAGAAGTTAAAAGTCTTATTCCCTTCAGGGGACTTTTCTCATTCTAGACTCAGGCAAACAAATTTAGCAAAATCATTTCGGTTAAATCTCAGGACAGAGCGCCCAGTCTCAGAGCATCTTTCTGATTTTCCCTTTGACAACAGTGCCAGTGAACAAAGCACCCACATGAAGATGGGCAAATACTAGATAAAAGGACACACTTTTGAACAAGTGTCCTGGAGCATGGCAGAGGTGCAGAACAGAGATGCTCCAGCTGCATCCTGATCCAGAGTCCACAGTGCACTGGAATCTTGTATCACTCCAGGCTGACTAATGGCTAAACATAGGCAACTGAGATCACAGAGTTCCTGGATGCTGCAGTTCAGTTCTAAGGTCCATTGTGTTGCATTTATGAACCACCAGCTGGGCAGAGCCTTGATTCACTGGAAAAAAGCTTTGTCCTTTTTGCAGAACACTTCCCCTGTCCCTTGCACCCCATTCCTCAATGCAAACAAAGCTCACAGGAGGTGACAATCAACAGACTCCCTTGAAAGCATGTCCCCAAATGATAAACTGGCCTCAGGTCTCTTCATCTCCTATACTGAAGAGTCTGTGATATCCAAACTAGGCTGAACAAAAAGAAAAATATTTTTTCCCTCTCAGGAAAAATGCGGTAATTTATGCCAACTTATCTGTGGTTAAGCAGCACAACCGTAGACTTAAGCAAACATCCAGTTAGCACCAGCATACACCAAACACTATATTATCACGTGTCTCTGAATCTTATAAATCTGCCATAGATTTTCAACAGGCCTCAGAAAACATCTTTGTTAAATGGATGAGAAAAGCCACACATCACCAATGATGTGCTTTGGTCCTGGCTTGCAGGACCCCTTTTCTGACAAAACAGAGCATCATTTTCTACAGCAGCTCTAGCACACAAGACAGCCTGCAAGTTTTAATGGCAGCTGCAGAGACTGTTCCAGGTTCAGTTGTAAAGCACACAGCACTGGGCTGTACAGTCAAGCTTAGCTAGGGTACAAAAAGTCTTCTTTCCCTTGCTAGCAAACAGCAGAAAAGCTCTCACTGTAACAGTTTTTTTGCCTGACAGCGTGTGACCATCTGGGCTGCAGGGTAAGCCCCAGGACACAAAGCATGTGAAGTCAGTAGTTACCTAACACAGCAGGACCCATCCAGGGGGATACTATCATAAAGCCCAAGTTAATGTCTGCCCAGCACCGGACATTCAGACATGGTTTTCTCAACCTTCCTTGCCTTGTTAGCTCACCAGAACTCCTGCAGGGGCTGGGATGGAGAGGAAAACAGCATGTGCCAAACACACATAAGCCTTCTCTACAGCCATCAGTTTTCAGATCCCCATCAGGACCTGGATGAAATAAATTTAAAGCACTTGACTGATACTTGACCTCAGCCGGTGAGGATCTGCTTTCAGGGTTTTGCTAAGGGGATGGTTTCAGCTAGAGCATTGATGCAGCTGACGCACATTGTGGTGTGTTTGTTGTTGACAAGACCCCATGTGCAAATAGCTTTCCTTACAATGGTCCAGTTTTCATAAGCAGTTCCCTATTGCATAATCACAACCCATAAAACTGTCTCAGAGATAAAGCTTCCCTCCTCAGGTGCTTACATCCTTCCCAAGTCCTTTAAGAAAAAGCATTAAGGATTAATTTTACCCCTCAATTTGGATTACATTCTCCTTTTATCAGCATCATTTCCTTAATGACTTTGGCTATGCAGTTTACAGGTCTGCTCAGATACCAGCAAGCTGAGCTTTCCTCACTGGAAACTTCAAAACACTGTTTTGAGTCAAGAAAAAGCCAGTGACCAGTCATGTGTGTTGGACTATTGCAAGGGAGTCATCAATTATGCAGGTTTTGGAATATGTTCCACTACCCACAGCTGTTTGATAGCTGGGCAATATGATTTATGAGAACAGCCAAGATTCAATTACTGATTTCCCATAAATTATCTATGCAGTCCTTTCATCCTATGCCAGGTTACGAAGGGCTCTGATGAACAGAGGGGGCTGAGGAAGGGGTTCTCTGACCATGAAATAAATTGGGATTTTCAAAGAGAAATCAAAAGGAAAGAAACAATGATCAATGTAGCACTAGTGGGAAGTGTCGGACTTCAAACTCATGAAATTGGACTGTCAGTCCCAGGCAGGCACAGGAACACTTAGTACAGATGCACTGATTGAGCCAGTCTTCAGACTATCTATTTGTCCTTGACTTCTTATCATGTACCTTGGGAGAGACAGATTATACCTCAAAGGAAATAGTACTTTTTGCTGCATTTTATAAATCTGTAAATATTGAGAGAAATCACTTAATAAGTGTCTGGGACATTTTAGATAAGTACACTGGCTTTAGTGAGCTTTATCCAAGCAGAAAAAGCAAAATTGGTCCTTTGGAATAGTAACACTGATTTAATAGGGGCTAGCATTGCAAAAGAATGAAAATGACTGTCAGTCATCTTTTGAGTCCTAACTGACCATGAAATACCAGAACACCTTAGTTTTAGGAAGTATTTGGGAGTTTCACTTGGACATTGTGAATGAAATATGAATGAAATGGGAATGAACTGAAGGTGTAAACCTTGTTCTTGTTACCCTACTGTGTCAATGGGTCTGGTCAAGGCTCTTTCCTAAACACAGCCAGTCAAGGACACCACAATGCTGCTATTTATATTAATTTTCCCTCTGACATTTCCACCCAGCCTGAACAGCAGTGAACACACCTCTCTGACAGTGTACCATCCTTGTTGCCACCACTTTCATTTAAAATCTGCGATTTTTAGTCTGGTCTGCAGCAGGTGAAAGCAGAAAACTAATTAGAAATTAAACATACCATCCTAAGGGGAATAAATCAATCCCTTGATTACAGTTTAAAGGATTGAATGAAAAAATAAAAGTAGACAAAAAAAAAAGGTTAAGTAGGAAACTTTGGTAGGACTTCTCTGTGCACTCAGAGGTTATAAGCAGTAATGTTTGCCTCTCTCAAGAGCTAGTGGAGAAAGAAATCTCTCAAGATCAGTACAGCTATGTTTAAAGCCTGGGCTCCTGGCTTAAGCATGATGTTTCTCTCCCTAAAGAAAGGTATTTGAGTTCTCCCTGCTCCCACCATTAACTTTTCTCCAGAAAACTCACACTTAATCTCATCAGGATTCCATCATAACTAGCAAACTAGGAGAAAATATCACTATACTCTCTCTTCTGTAGCTCTATTTTCTCTCCTTTCTTGCATCCCCCTTTCCCTAACCTCTTACAGGCTGTCCATATGAATGTCACAGAGGCACAACCAGCACAGCCCTATGACAGTCTGGACCAAAAAGAAGGTGACAGAGCAATAGGGTGCCACCAAAACTCTAGCTAACACCTTCTCCTTCATAGCAATAGTGAAACCAACCTAAATAGTATCAATAAATAATATGTTTATCATTATAATCTACAAGAAGGTTCCACAATTCAACAGCAAAGCACTTGCTCTCCAATTCAAGCCTGTGGATCAGTTCCATGTGGGGACATGAAAGTCACCACATGAAAAAAAACCAACGGCTATATGCTGTGGGAAGCTGCTGTCAACTACTGGAAGGGTAGTAAGACAGGGAATGAGGCAGAGTGTTGAAAAATAACTTTCACAGGCATTTCAAGTTTCCTAGCTTGCTTCTGCATTCCACTCTATGCCACCCTGTCCCATGCTCATACCTGAGTGGGAGGAAGAGGCTGAAGCAAGAAGCTGTTTGTCTGCTTGTTTAAAATAATAGAGTGAAAATTAATGTGGTTACTTGTTTTTGAAGGAAAAGATTCAGCCAGGGCATTGCTATAACAGAGCAGCTGAGAGAAATGAATTTTATTAGCCTGGTTTCCAATCCCTTTACTTATCTGGCTGTTTATTACACATCTATCCCCTTAATTGAGCAAGCTGCTATATAGACAAATAACAGGTGACGCCCATAAAGACAGGTTGTTACAGTCCAGAGCACTCAACTAGCAAAGCGATTCTCATAGAAAATTGTCTCTGCTCATCTGAGTAAACCCTGAGAGCCCTCCAAGGCCCTCAGGGAGAAGCATCGACCAAGCCGTGTGCTCTGGGCATGGGATGCAACAGTTTCATCAGGTATTGCTCTTGGCATTGCAGCAGATACAGACCAAACTTCTCTGTCAGTGGCAGTGAAGGACAATCCCGCCCAAAAAGAGGCTCTCATCTCTGGCAAAGGGGAACTGTGGATAAGTCTCAGCTATAGTCCAGCACCTTTACTACCACATGGCCCATGAGGTCTCCTCTCCTCTAGTTATGCATGCTCAAGAGAGACTTTCAAGCAGTTGTCTGAATCACAACTCTAGGATCTGACAAGGAACAGTAGCTGGTCCATCAGCCCTTGTAGTTTTTTGATGCGGTTTCTCCTCATACTGTTCTGTGGAACATTTTACTGATTGAGGAGTCTTTGGCAAGCACACCCCAACAATTGAGAAAGATCCATGGTTTGCTGATCCAGCACTAGTTCACCAGGTCTCTCTCTCATCTACAGACAGAGAATAGCACATAATAGTAAAGCCCTTCCTTAGGATCACCAGTCAATGAACTGCTTGAGTCCCCCTTATTCTCTAGCCTCCTATTTTCTTCCTGTAAATGCCTGAAATAATTAATTAAAGATTTAAAGACTCAACTTAGTGTAGTGTGCCCAAAATAATGTCTCAGAATTTCAATTACCCTAAATGTAGTAGTGTTGGATCCTGTTTCTGTATCTAATGCGTCACACAGAACCATTACCCCACTATCCATTAATTATAACAAGGTCAGCATATTCCCTGATGCCTCTTCATGACTGCACAATGAGCAAGCACTGCCTCTGCTGGGGGTAGAATCCAGTCATAGATATACACCCCTCCCACAGGACAGCCAAACTTTGGCTATCCAAAATTATCAAGAGAACAGTGCTAGGCTTTGAGGTTAAATATATCTGAATTGATCAGGGAAAGAGAACAAGGGAAACTAAGTTGCCTGTGTATCTTTGAGCCTAAACAAGAAGCACAAAGACACATTGCTCTAGGGAGATGTGCAAAAGAGTCTTAACTACTCTAAAGAATATCTCTAAGAACAGAAAATTAAAGATTTCTTTCATCCACAAGAGATTTCAAGAAATAGGGGAAAGTAGGTAAAAAGAACAGCAGGAAAAAAATGAAACAGATTGTTTGGGCCAGGTCTAGTCCCTGTTTGTTCATACATCCCACCATCATAGCCCAGATCTGCAGACAGTTGTATCATGGCATGCTCTTGAGCATGAAAGACATGCCAGCTTCCTCCTCAAACTTACCCCAGCCCCTCCCACAAGGAAGAATTTATTGGACAAGAGGGGAAGGAGGTTGGGTTAGAGGTACAGTCTCTCTTTGAGCAACAGCCGCTCCTCCAAACTGTTCCTAGATAGAAGCTGAACTAGCACAGCTAACCAATCCCTGCAATTCCCTCCATTTTGATCAAACCACTGCCTGCTTCTGCCTCACCCAGTTTCTGCAAAGATTCTCAAGACCTTTGCATGATCCCCAGGCTCTAGCTGCAATATGGCCATTCTGGCAGTTCAAATGTGTAAACTGCCCATTCTCTCCTCCTGCCCTTTGTTTTCCCACCTTCTCTGGACTTCTTCTGCTTGGTTTTCATTTTCAAAGATTCTAGAGGTAGTATATTATTGTAATGGATTCTATTATGATGATGTACAACAGCCTTAAGTGCTTTGGTGAAGGAAGAAAGAAAGGTTGTGCTATAAATAAAATCCTTATCTGCAATCAAAGGCACATAAATTCTGGATGTGTGTGGGTGACTGCACACGTGTACCTACAGGCAATCCCTCCATTGTGTGGTAGCTGCACTGGAAAGAAACAGGGCCATTGTGAAGATAAGGGTGTGTGGCTGTGGCTTTCTTCCAAAAAAGTTATTTATTAGGGGGATTCCCTCATAAAAACCTACATATCCTCTGGACTAGAGCCAGAAAGATCACTGAAAGCAAAGTAACACCCACAGCACTGTCACAAGACAAGTTTCTATACTGTGACAAATGCTTCTTTAAAACAACCTTAAAGACTTGCAGCTGTGTTGGATGCTTTGTTCTAGCACTGGTGCCACAATACCAATTTTCCTACTAACTACTACATTCCTTGTTGTCATTGTGACCATTTCTGATTGTCTGGCACCTAACAGAAATGAGGAATGGTGACCACCTTCCTCTTGGCAGCTCCTGTTCATGTGTTTGAAAACTACCATCATACCTCTCCCATTTTTTCTTCAAAGCAAGAGAATCATTTGGCTTGTGCTCCCATACAGAACAGTCCTCTCAGCCAGGGAGAAGGGATCTTCAGAGAAGGTGAAGCACAGCAGCATTTGATGATCTCCAAAATGTCCATTTGATCTGGTAACTCCCTTGGTGAACCAGCCCAAAAACTCTTCTTCCCACAAAACTTGTCACATCATTCCAAAAGCCAACCAGGCTGGGAGCCATGAAGTGAATAGGGAGCACCAGCTACAAACACACCATCCATAATGGTTTTTTCTGATGTGGCTTGACATAAATGTTTCTGTTTCCACGGCATCTTTAAGTCTTTATTTCACTGGGTTAACTAACTCTTGTCACTCATTTAGGGGTTTTGCCCATTCAAACTGGTCAATACACAGGCTACTCCTGATAGAATCATTCCTCAGTGTAACAGCTCTCAACACACCACCAACTCTTTTTCAAAATAGAGTTAATTTGTTTAAGAGATTAAGGGAATTCCTACAGCAGGGGAAAGGGAGCAAAGACAGTTTCCCACTTTTGAAATTATTCTCCTTTGAACTACACTATAAATGGTGCCAGAGGGAAACGATGACATGAAGAGAAAACAAAAGCTAAAAAAGATATTTAATAAAAATGAAAAAAAACAAACAAACAACCAAAACCAACCAACCAACAAACAAAAACCCAACCAACCAACAACAACAACAGAAAAGCACAAAGAAGAATAGAGGAGGGGGAGGGTATCTATCCTGCAGCTTTACAGACAGTATTAGCATCTTGTTGCTTAATGAGCCATAGATGTAACAGACACACCATGAAAATAAAAGAGGGAGGAGAAAGCAAGCATCTATAACACAGAAAAACAGCCACAGAGGCTGCTGTTTAGCAAATGTTACTTCCCTCATGTCCTCCGAGTCTCCCCAGCCAGCTGCCCTCCTCCCTCCCCAGATGCTTATTCACTGACTCTCTTCTAGCACTTTATATTTATATCTCAGTATGTCATAAGCAGGTTTTCATGCCTAGGAAAAGAAAAAAAATCCATGCCTGTCAATTTGTTTTAGCACAGCCATGTTTGGCAAGACATTCCTTTGGCCTGAAAGCCTCTCACAGAAACAACAGCAAAGTTTCCAGAACATCATCCACCTTCCTTAACAGTTATTTTACTGGCACAGCTTTTAGGGAAGAACCTGGGGTGATGACAGGAGTACCAGCCAGGCAGGGGCCTGACACTGCCCCATCTTCTCACCTAGAAACCTCTGCCAGTAACCTGGACATAAAATGCAGCTGGTTCTCAATTAAACTACCTTTGCTTTCTTTTTGGACACAGAGGAATATGGACTAGCTGGTTTCTTCTTCTTCCCTATTTCTTTCACCTTCCTTAACCCATCAGTCCCTCCTCTTGTCTTTCTTTTCTGCAGCTCCTGCACCTGCCTTCAAGGTTTATTCCTTTCCTGCAGGATTATTTGGAGGTTTGCTTGCGCAGGGCAAACAGCATTTGTGTAATAAAGCCTCAGCCACATTCCATTAGTGTCATTTCCATCTGCAGAAGTGAAGTGTCAGCTAATAAAAGGTAGCACAGACCCCTTGGGCAAGATAAAATGAGAGAGCAAGAGAGGGGAAAAAAAAAAAAATCTACTGTCAGAGATGGAGAAATTATAAATATCTTTCCAGAAGCAGAAGCACCTGGAATTGGAATAGGGAGCACTGGGGGAAGAGGAGGGGAAAGGAAGGAAGGGGGTGTATCATCTTTGCTAAGAGAACTTCATTTCTGAAAAGTCTCATTAACTCAAAAATCACCTGCTGCCCCTCTGCTCTGTACACTAAGGGAAACATCAAGCCTTGCTGCACTTCTGCTGGGAGGTGTTTATGTGCATTTATTGTTTGCAAGCAGTAATGGTCTGGGGTAGCTGTGGGGGCTGTGCAGGAGGGTCCAGGACTGCAAGAAGAGAAAGCAGCACAGGCTGTACCTTGTCCAGCTCTGCCGACCCACCCTCATCTCTGCACGGGGATCAGCGGAGACAAGGGTGTCACTGGCTGTGTCTCATCTGTGGGACCCAAGGGCATTTCTCAGCAGCTGGATACAAGGTTGTCTGTCTAAGCTGTTCCCTGACACTATGTCAGATGTCCAACAGATCCCTCCATCCAGATGATCTGAGGACAAGCCCCTCAAGGTGCATCACAGGGTGTACCTTCCCTGCACTTAGGGGCACGTTTATGACCCATTTGGTCCCTGTCTGCTCTGATTACACAGAAGTGAGATAACTGCGAGGCTGCTGTGGCCTCAGTGGTGTCCACTAGTCCCCACCACATGCCATGAAGTAAAGCACTCACATCAGTGGTCACCTGTCTCACCACAGTGCCTTTTCCTCTGGACAAGGACAGAGAGGCCCAGATACCATGAGACAAAAAGTTAATGAAAAAAACGTTTTACTCAGGAACAAGGTCCCATATTATTCCTTCAGCTAGAACTTACCTCCCTGATCTCAGGTGATCCTTGTCTGGACTTGGGTTCCAGTTCTGGAGAAGTCTCAGCTCTCTACTGACTTTACCTGTGACATTCAAGCTTCCCAGGGCCAGATAACTACTATTCAGCTTTGCAAGCAGCTCCCAGGTCCATTAGAGGAATACAACCATAAAAGAGGATCTCTGATTAGATTTATACCAACACAGCAGCTCTTAATGTCATCATCTCTATAGCTAACACAGGCAAATATGATCACACAAAAGGGGTCAAGTGTGCCATACCCTGGAGCTGTCTAATCTCCAGCTAGGCCAGTGAAGCTATTGGCAGTCAGCAGCAGATGACAACCTTCAGTCTTTTTACATTACCCTGAGGAATACAATCAGTCCAGTCTAAGCCCAAAGGCCATGTTCACAAAGTCTTCCTGAGCAGCAATGTGTATCTCAGTCACAGGCATTTGTTCAATAATAAACAATGCACATGCATGCACACATACAGTTTTTTTCAAGATATTAACCATACCTTCTTCACTTTTACCCTCAGAAACAAGGCCATTGACCTTAAACCTACCAGCAGTACATTACATCACCACAAACAAAAACACCATATAAGTAAACACAGAATGTTGTAGTGTTTACAGGCCTGAAGTTCTCTGAGTTGATGACCCAAGAGACTCACAATAAACTGGGCACTTTATTTTGGATTTTAAATGGAAATGTTATCACCAGGTAGCCACATTCCTCTCCTCACTGCTTTGACTACATGTGGATTTTTTCCTGCATCTGTATTGAAAAATCATCCCTGGGGCCACTGGCAGGCATTTTAAGTCTGTGACAGATAACTATGTCCCTCCAATTTCCTGACTAAAAGCTTCCTAAATTCACCTAGCTCAGCACTCCAGGGAGCCAACTGGATAGCAGTTTGCTTAATAAAAGTTGCCTTTATACAAAGATCTAAATCCTATTTTCCAAGAACTGCCAGGGGATTTTCAAGGTGTAATCCACCTACTGCTGACCCTCCACAGCAAAGAAACTTTTATGTTGCTTGCTGGGTGGGATTTTTTCATTTGAGAACACCACAGGCTTTTTCTAGTGGTACTGGGAGAGGTGAATATGAGAGCACCCGAGGATTGCCACAGGCAGAGGGAAAAGGTTGAGTGAGCTTCTTTTCCCACATTTGCTGCACAGCCAGTTATCAATGACAACAGAAGAGACAAGGGATCACTGAAGAGGCTGCAGTTCTCTGAAATTTTGCTCAGGGAAACAATTGCCATGTTCACTGTAGAAACCTGAATGAACAGACATGTCTCCGAAGGAGCTAGGGATGCCCTTTTAGCTACTTCAGAGGCAGACTGTCCTATGATCCTAGCACTGTGCAGAGCATCCAGGATGCTCCCAGACAGGCCCTGGGGACTCCCAGATGTACTCAGACATCTCAGTTCTGATATGAATGTGCCACTGTCTCAACCTTCTGCCACAAGAAACAGTCAGCTGTGTAAAAATGAGGCTGGTATAACAAGAATGGTTAAACCTGGGAAATCTATCAATGATTCAGAATATTTGAGAATGATTTGTTCGTCTCTAGGGCTCAGAAAACCATACTGTACAAGGCTTATTTTCCCAAGAAGAAATCTGCACTGGGCCTTTAAGCCTCCAAAACATATGCAATGGATTATTAACAAATTTGAGTGGAAAGGTAGCTCAGTTTAATGACACCTTTGTATATACACAGGCTTCTATCCTTCCTTCACAGAAAGATTATCCTCTCCACAGATAGATGCTGGAAGTCATCCAAGGATTTAAGAACATTCTTTCATTCACAGGTGTTTTTGGAGCTTACAACAGCAGTGCTTATTCTGGAAGATGAGGAGGGAGAGAATTGCCTTGGCCTGTCAATCAGCTTTTGCCCATTTCACCTCAAATTGCAATCTGATAATATTCAGTTCAAACTGGAACACTCTAATACAAACAGAAATGGCTCCAGTAGCCAGAAGAAACATTAATGACACAAATTGAATGGAAAGACACCGAAGCATGCAGTGGCACATCACTGTCTTGGTGGACAACTTTAAATGCTAGTCTGCAATATGCACCCGTGGCAAAACAGGACAGCAGCATCATAGGCTGTTCTAGACAGAGGGGTGCCAGCAGGTCAAGGGTGATGTGGTTACTCCCTTCTATCTGGCACTGGTGAGACACATCTGGAATCCTGTGTCTAGTGCTAGGCTCCCCGGAACACGAGACACATGGACATATTGGAGGGAGTCCAACAAAGGGGCTATGAAAATAACAAAGGCATTGCAGCTCCTAATGTACAAGGAAAGGTTCAGAGAGCTGGGGCTGTTTAGCCTGGAGAAAAGAACACTCAGGGAGACCTTATTGATGTGTATCGATACCCGATGAAGGAAGTAAAGACAACAGGACCAGTATCATCTTAGCAGTGCTCAGAGTCAGGACAAGAGGCAAAGGGCAAAACCCAAAGT